>JACXGJ010000385.1:0-43129 GCA_016801105.1 Esox niger
CCCCCTACATATTACACCCTACCCCCTACATAATATACCCTACCCCCTACGTAATACCCCCTACCCCCTACATAGTACACCCTACCCCCTACGTAATATACCCTACCCCCTACATCATACACCCTACCTCCTACATAGTACACCCTACCCCCTACATATTACACCCTACCCCCTACATATTAAACCCTACCCCCTACATAGTACACCTACACGCTACTCCCCACATAGTACACCCTACTCCATACACACTACACCCTACGCTATACGTAGTGCACCATATTCCCCATTTCGTTACACTGTTTGAGTGTTTGAAACATTGTAATAAATCATAAAATGAATTGCTGGAAAAGTTGCAAGTTGCAAGTGGAATTAGAGTGTGCCCGTGTTGGGGCATCCAGTGTCATGTTTTGGAGTTGGTTGGTGGTATTAATAGTAAACGTTGTGTCTGTCTGTTCTCTGCTCCATTCTTGTGGCGCATTTGCTGCTCAGCGTTCCAACGTTTGGGAACCTGTTTTAGACTAATGCCATAGACTGTGTGTTATAATAATGCAATCCTCTTCCTTTGATTACCCAATCAAATTCAGTTTCAAGTTCTTATGGTATCCCTTGTTTGTGTAGAATGTGTAAGAGCTTGGTTTTAATCTGTAAAATTCTAAATTCATTTTCTGGATTAAATATTTTGATACGTATAATGTTTTGAGCTTTAAAATAGATTGGAAGTGAAGTGTGTTTTCTGGATGCCTTGAATCCAAACTGTTTAAGTGTAACAGCAGAGATTGTGTGGTGACATAGTCAACAAAAGTGACAGAATGTCACCCTTACAGTATAAGCCTGTGGAAATAAAGTTTGATAAAAATCTGTCGGGTGTCAGGAAACAATTTGACATTGTAACGGAAGACAAGAGGCTCAACACAAAATGCAATCAGTGTGTATCCATGCGAAGTCTGAGCCATGCAAGTCATTTGTCTAGAAGGAAATGTGAATACAGGCATTTGTCAAAGGGACATTTGAAACCTGTGCCCTTGGTGCTTAGAAGTCTGGTAGCTCTCCCTCTCCATCTTTTCTCTGAAACATTTGATGTTATACAATTTTCAATATATGACACATACAGTAAATTACTGTAAACGATCAATAACACTGTAAAACAATAACATTAAAAGTACAACAAAACAAATTGTAAAACACACATTGGTGTTTTCTTATCCGCGTTACTCCTCACGCACCAAACAGGAAACACCAAACACAAAGACATTGAACACAAAGATGCAAACCACAGATAGACTCAACACCAACACACTAAACAAAGAGAAACTGAACACAAAGAAATGCAGCTAATGCATTCATAACGTCCTTCCATTGAACATTGCTGTCAATCCACCATTCAGGGTGAATCGTCTTGAAAAAGAAGGGTCACAGATTGTTCACTTTGCCGTTTCACCTTGTTGGCCCTGGGATTTGAACACACCACCTTCCGTTTCCACACCCAACTCTCCCCATAACCACCAGTACCAGCCAGCTACTGATTGGCTGAGCATGAATAGCCTTAAACCAGTCGTCTTTCAATCTTTACATGAGTTTACAATATGTTCTCACGTGTCAATAGTATTCTCCCTTAAGAAAGGCTTCATTCTAAATTACGCCCTGTCCTATTAGCCACGTCTATTTAGTTCTAGTCCTGGCGGGCTTCAACATGTCTCTCCAGGAATGGACCACTCCTTCTGACTGGGCCATTACACTGTTAAAGCCGTTCGGTAAAAGCCTTGGGAGTCATGTATGTTAGGAATGATGCACTGTAAACGACTTGTTTGCGCGCTGGAACAACGCTCTCCTGAAAGGGCGGGCATGGACCGAGTGACACTACAGAAAGTATCGATGAAATAGACTGTCTCCATGACACAGCCGCCCTGCTGCAATTCTCCTGGCCGGGAAGGATGGTTCGGCTTTATTACAGGCATTACTCCCAGGAACACAGAGTTTCTTAAGTGCCTCTAAAAAGTGGCTGCCAGAGTGTCCGAGCCTTTTTTCTACCCCCACGCAAGGCGCTTTTTCTCGGCACAGGCTGTGATTCTTAATTGGCACGGTATCCGGCCCGCAGGCCCGGAAAAAGTGCACCGAATGGAAAATAGCGTGTCACTTGGGTCAGAACAACCACAGGCAAATCCAAGGGACCTCCTCGGTTTCTTGTGATTGCGATTCCTACAATACATTACAGATAATGTTGTCGTGTCACCTCACGTCGCCTGTTTCCGGAGTTATACAAGCTGTGTCCATAAAAATGGCACCCAATTACCCAGGCCACATTGTGAACCTTTGATCAGGGCTCGCATGAACTAGTGGGGTCCCTAAACAGTGAGCAGTTTTCCATTTGGAATGCAGGCACTGTGTCCTGAGCGATAGGGAGGGTACACCAGGGTTTATTGACCCTTTTTGGTTTTGTCGTTGGGCTGCGTACGTCAAGCTTTTGACAGGCACTAAAACGATGTGTGTTTTGTCCTGTTTCCTACCGACGCCTTTTATGACTCTGTCAGCATCTGGTGATTTAAATGTCAGGTATTTTAAGCCGACCCGTAACCTTTTCCTTCTGTTTTGGATAATGTATTTTCCCAGTCAGACGGTAGCCTGCAACCTACTCACAACGGTCCGTTCTGTAATTTGCATCGGGATGAAGTCTTACCGCTGTGTCACTTGCCTTGTCGTCTATCTGATGTTGCCTGAACACAGCTGTTCGGTTCTGACTTACCTTGGCCCAGTCCTTTGATCGGCTACATTATTCGTGTACCTAGTGCCTGTCCTAAATGGCGCCGCATGCCCTATGCAGTACTCCCATTTCCCCCACCGGGTTAAGTTCTGAAGTAGTGAACTAAATAGGGAGTATTGTGCTTCTTAGGACACATTTGTTTCCACTCAGCAGATGTCCTCGTGAACCACAATGTCTGCCTTTGTGATACTGAATGGTGTGTAAACACCATAACTCAGTTTAACTTCTCATCCTTGGGAGATACATATAAGATTGCTTGTTTTTTGTTGTTGTAATATTAGGTTAGGCCTTCTTCGCGGTCCCAGAGTGCAGCCTAGAACTCCACTGTGTCAGAGATGTTACAAAACTAATAACCATAGCCTAGTGTTTTTGCTGCGCTTGTTTCGTCAAGGGGGTCATAGGTCTAGCTACTGTACATAGTCTGTAGCTTGGAATTCATGTGTGTATCTATGTGATGAATGTACACCGGTCTTACAAAGCTTGCCCTCAGTAATATAGAGTTATAACCTGTAAGTACAGTTACTTAAACAGTAATATTCCATCTTACTGTATTCCCTTGAACATTTAGAGGGTGTGATGGTATCAAACAGTTTGATCCAATTTGATGCACAATCCATCAAATTCTCAACATTTGTGGAGATTTACTGCAGAGCTGATGCTTGCAAATGCAATTACACTGTGATTCCATTAATTAATATGTACGCACACGAACACGTGCCCGCACGCGCACACACACACACACAGAACTGTGTCTTTAAGACCAACAGAATGGTTAAAAAAGCTAACCTTGCTTGCCTGGGGCGAAATATCTTTGATGGTCAAAAAAAAACAAGTTGGGTCAGTGGCGTAGCTATGGCAGGGGAAACAGCATGGGGTTTGTGTCCAGAACATAAAAATCTAATATAATGTGATTCATCCACAGCGGGGGATGCAGGTATAAATAAGTCCATGAAATATATGTAGAGAGTACAATATAACAGACAAAATATTATCAACCAATAACAAATGTTATTAACTCTGGGTGACGTGGGGCCTGGAAATCAGGTAGTACAACCCACAGTTCACCTCTGTTCACATCTTCCTCCAGGTGCATTATGAAGTACATACAGTGGGGAGAACAAGTATTTGATACATTGCTGATTTTGCAGGTTTTCCTACTTAAAAAGCTTGTAGAGGTCTGTAATTTCTGTCATAGGTACACTTCAACTGTGAGAGACAGAATCTAAAACAAAAATCCCAAAATCACATTGTATGATTTTTAAATCATTAATTTGCATTTTATTGCATGACATAAGTATTTGATACATCAGAAAAGCAGAATTTAATATTTGGTACAGAAACCTTTGTTTGAAATTACAGAGATCATACGTTTCCTGAAGTTCTTGACCAGGTTTGCACACACTGCAGCAGGGATTTTGGCCCACTCCTCCATACAGACCATCTCCAGATCCTTCAAGTTTCGGGGCTGTCGCTGGGCAATACGGACTTTCAGCTCCCTCCAAAGATATTCTATTGGGTTCAGGTCTAGAGACTGGCTTGGCCACTCCAGGACCTTGAGATGCTTCTTACGGAGCCACTCCTTAGTTGCCCTGGCTGTGTGTTTTGGGTCGTTGTCATGCTGGAAGACCCGGCCATGACCCATCTTCAATACTCTTACTGAGGGAAGGCGGTTGTTGGCCAAGATCTTGCGATATATGGCCCCATCCATCTTCCCCTAAATAAGGTGCAGTTGTCCTGTCCCCTTTGCAGAAAAGCATCCCCAAAGAATGATGTTTCCACCTCCATGCTTCCTGGTTGGGATGGAGTGCTTGGGGTTGTACTCATCCTTCTTCTTCCTCCAAACACGGCACATGGAGTTTAGACCAAAAAGCTCTATTCTTGTCTCATCCGACCACATGACCTTCTACCATTCCTTCTCTGGATCATCCAGATGGTCATTGGCAAATTTCAGACTGGCTTGGACATGCGCTGGCTTGAGCAGAGGAACCTTGCATGCACTGCAGGATTTTAATCCATGACGGCGTAGTGTGTTACTAATGGTTTTCTTTGAGACTGTGGTCCCAGCTCTCTTCAGGTCATTGATCAGGTCCTCCCGTGTAGTTCTGGGCTGATCTCTCACCTTCCTCATGATCATTGATACCCCACGAGGTGAGATCTTGCATGGAGCCCCAGACAGAGGGAGATTGACCGTCATCTTGAACTTCTCCCATTTTCTAATAAATGTGCCAACAGTTGTTGCCTTCTCACCAAACTGCTTGCCTATTGTCCTGTAGCCCTTCCCAGCCTTGTGCAGGTCTACAGTTTTATCCCTGATATCCTTACACAGCTCTCTGGTCTTGGCCATTGTGGAGAGGTTGGAGTCTGTTTGATTGAGTGTGTGGACAGGTGTCTTTTATACAGGTAACGAGTTCAAACAATTGCAGTAAATACAGGTAATGAGTGGAGAACAGGAGGGCATCTTAAGGAAAACTAACAGGTCTGTGAGAGCCGGAATTGGTTGGTAGGTGATCAAATACTTATGTCATGCATTAAAATGCAAATTATTTAAAAACCATACAAGATTATTTTCTGGATTTTTGTTATAAATTCAGTTTCTCACAGTTGACATGCTTTGTAAGTAGAAAATCCTGCAAAATCAGCAGTGTATCAAATACTTGTTCTCCCCACTGTATTCTATACTTAATGAGTTGTTGTTTAACAGTATTCATTGATGGTTAACAGGTCAGGCATTCATTCTGCTTAACGTCTGGGCGAAGGCTCAGGATTTTACTGAAACAAAAATGCTAATGAAAGTTGTCATTATATTTTGTAACAAAAAAGTGACAAAAAAATGCATTTAAAGTATCTTCCTGAAATAGGGGGTGACAGTTTATCGTCACAATCTACTGGAAAGGTTCTTAGGTTTCTTTTATTTATGAGAAAACCTGTATTAATACATGATAAAACTACACATTTCATAAGGCACTCGTAGTTCTGTGGATTGATCGGTAAATGAATCCTCTCCAATTATTCCTGATGCTCATATAATGAATTCTACATATCATCGAATCCCATACTTACATAGACTGTTCCTATACCGCCAGTGGAGACCGCTTGTTCAATCAGTCAAAGCAATGCATTTTACATGACTAGTTCTTTACTCCATGGATAGATACATAGGCCAAGAAAACCATGGTGTTGGCAAGGCAGACGTTGAAGCACGGTGGCCAGGAACATCTCCCTAGGCAGGCGAGTACCTAGGAAGATACCTAGAGAGGATCCAGGCTTAGAGGCCAGTACCCCCCCAGGCTTTAAGTGAGAAAGACAAAATAATGTCATCACAGAAGGAAAGCGACGCATAATCCTCTTTCAGACAACTTAGAGCGAAGGCATCATCCGTTGATTGTTATGCTCGAATTAAAGCCGTAATGACCAGCAATCTTAGGGCTGATGTTACACACAACAGAGAACACGTCCTGTTGTGGAGGATGCAGTCCAAATCACTCCCTATGTGCACTTCACTACTTTTAAACAGGGCCCTGGGCAGGAGTAATGCGCAAGATAGCGTGCCGTTTGGAACGCGGCCCACCTGCCCTACTGGGACAGTGAGGAGCATGGAGTAGTGGGTGGGTATGGAATACAGCCCCCTTCCTGGTCTCCTGTTGTTAATGTTTAAGGGGCTGTGGAGCTTGGAAGAGAAATTCTGAGGTGAGACGCCATATCAGTCCCAGATCATTTAGCTGGTTAACGAGTTACGGCCGTGCACATGCCAACCCCCCCCACCGCAAACACCGCCCCACGATCATCTGTTTCTGCTGCGTTTAGAGTCACCATACACACGCCCACACGCATGCCCAAGCGGGCACGCACACACACGCATGTGTACACACACAGACCAAACCATTTACAATCCCTAGGAATTTTAAGTAAACAAACAGCCAATTGGGTTAGAAGTTAAACGTTCTACTTTTCACCAGAGGAGCAACTTTAAGTGTTTCATTGATGTTCTGCTGTCTGCACATCCGTGATAGTACTGTTGATCCCTGTGTCATTCAGCTGGAGGCAGAGTAAATGTAGTTGGTTAGAAAAGCCAGTATTTCAAAGTATCGACCTTGATTAACGTTCAACTTCAAATGAATGTCTTAAAAGAAGTCGGTGATGCAAGACAGTAGATATATGTGTTTTGTCTATTCACAGTTGAATTTTTTTGAATTGTCACGGTATATATTTATTCATGTTCAGTCAAAGCCGCAATCTAGTCTTGGTGATATAAGGACATTTGACAGTGGGTTTCTTGAAAATAGTGGTACAACAATTGGAAGCTGAATCTCCATGATTGAAAACATTATGTGAAAACATACATAAATGCGTGACTTGTAAACAAGCTTTCCAGTTGTCTAGATTGCGTGTAGAATCGTCGATTGTGTTGCGTGTTTGCATGCTGGAGTCACAGAATGAATTTCCATGAATATGGTCAGCTGGTTAGTAACCGTGTTTTCTATCGGCACATTTTATAATTTTTTCTTTCTTTCAGTGCCTTTATTTTAGTGTAATTTGAATTGCAGTCTAACGAAGGCCTTATGAATACTGCATTATGTATTTTGCTAATGCACTACATGTCTGTGATAATTGCCTATGGGTTCACAAAAGCAGATTACTTTAATGCACACTTTCTCTTCACCAAATTTTCACGCCGCGTATTATTCCTTTTTCATAAAGAGAGATAGCAGAAACGAGGGGAGTGTACTTTGCTGCTGCAATATTTCGCCTGTCATTGACACGCAGCAGTTAATTTTCACACGTAGTATCCCGGCTTTGCTAAACACACAATGCACATTTAAATTGCACCGGATTATTTCTGACTGTGTGTTCGTGATGCAAAACGTGTATCCTTTCCCCCAAAATCCACAGAACCTGCAGCCCACTAAAACCTTTTGGTCAGAGGCAGTGGTCTTTACCAGAAATATGCTGTCGTTTTGGTCCCAAGTCTTGAGTCCCTCCGTGTTGACTGAAAGGGTGATGTGTTTTTAAATGAGAGCATTTTCTCATACATTATTTATGAACATATGAACTACATCTATTCATAGCAAATGATGAATGTATTAAACGGGTTTATGAGGAGTTTGTCTTAACGTTTTCAGAAGCTAAAACCTGTCTTTTTGATGGCATAGTTCCGGTCTAACTGATTTCCAAATGCCACTCTGTAGGGCACTTTGTCTGACACGGTCTCTTGCCAAATGTAGTGCAACACATTAGGAGGAGGGTGTGATTTGGGGCTCAGGCCTGATTATACAACAAGCTGCCCAACATCACGTTGTTAATCTGATGGCCAGCGCACAAGTGGCTTAATGAACATCTGTGTTTTCCCAGCATGGTGTGAGTTTGGTAGGGTGAGTTCAACTACTACACCTCCCATGTCTTTTTCTCTCTATGGGCCTTCACACTATTCTGTAATTCTGGGACTTATGCAAATATAAATATAGTTTAAAAACTCAAATTTTCAGCTGGATGTGTTAAATGTTGTTTGTATTTGCGTGTTCTATAAGTTGAACCATCGTACTTCAGTAGGTCAGATCTGTCCCGGTTTGAAAGCTTGTATGATTGATGACATGAAGCACCTGCTGTTTATTCACATGCTACACAATATACTTCATAACTTCCGGGGACCTGTTTTGGTTTGGCAGTGCATTGTTTGCAACCAGTGACCTAAAATCCCAGAATGCATCTGTAACGGACACTTAAATCCAACACAACGTACTGAATGAGTCATGCATACATTTTATAGCTGGGTGACGTCGGCGGTCAAACCCATTCGTTAGCTGCAAGAGCCTGTGACCAGTGAGTGTATCTTGAGGCTGGCAAGGTGAGAAGTAGATCGTTATGTCCCTGAGCAGTTGCAAGGCTGTTAACCCTGACTGCTCGCACGATGTTGCTGCAAATGAGAATATATAGTTAGTGAACTTACCTGCTATTGCACAAGCCATCCTTCAGAGATGAGTTACTCTATACAATATTTGTACCAGTCTGATTGATTGCAGAGACCTCTTTCATGGCGCTTTGTGATGATATAACTTGCAGCGGTCTCGTCTCAAGGTCTCCCTGTGTCTCAGAATTATCAATAGCTGTTACTCTATCTCGTCAGAAGAACTGTCTTTCAGATCTGAGACCTTCTCCATTTCACTACCCGGCTGTGACAGCTTTTCAAAAGCTCTGTCAAATAATGTCGTCCAGTGGGCGCTGGTCACAATTAGCACTCGACTTTCTCTGACAGTCTTTCATATAGAATGCTATTAGCCTGATGTGGAAGTCCTCTTGTTAAATTGGGTCAATCAGATCTGATGACAGCAAGGTTTTGCGTGTTTATGATCCTTGAAGACATCCCACTGAGCACAAAATGGTCTGTTATTAAGGAAATTATGAATGCCTCCCAATGGACATAATTTTCCCTGAATTGTACCCTTCTTGTGGTCAATACTTGTGCACTCTAAAGGTGATGTGTGGAATATGGCACTCTGAGCTTTTTCACGGCTCCCTGTGGCGCAATCAGCAGGCTGTTTCACACCAAGCCCTAAATGGCATGGGGAAGCTTTTAACTTCTCAATAAGCATAGTAAATATGTCCGCACTTCAATTTGTCACCGCTAATATAGCAGCTATGTGTCTTTGTATTGTATTAATCATCCTTGTTTTGGGAGTGTGTGAGCTGTTTGAAATAAAGAGGCTGAGGGGGGTGGATTATCGTTTTTATGGAGCGAAGAATTTGTATGCTAAGTTATACAACAAAATATCGTATGTGTCCCAAAAGCAAAGCTCTTTGAAGTGAACCACGAGAGTCTATTCAGTGAAGCACAATGCAGTCCTGTAGTCATATTGCAAGTTGGTTGCTTTACAGTGCAGGATTATCAATGAAACAGCATTAGCAAACTGTACAAGAAACGGCAGTGTAATGCATTTGGTTTTAATTGTTCAGACGAAGTTGAATTATGTTCACTTTTGTGAATACATTTATTATCTCCCCACTGCAGTTTGTTGTTCTGGTGTTTTGTTGTTGGACTTTAGTAACAAAACTTACAAAATTATGCATGTATGTTCCAGCCATTTGACAATGGACAAAAAGAAACAAAATACAAATACAGGCAGGCGGGCGAGCAGGGAACCAGATTATCTGAGCTCGGTAATTTTGAGCCAACCTCGGCTAATTTCCAAAACAATTAACCTTTCCAAACAAACTGCACTTATCAGGGAGAATTCAGACAGGCAGTAAGACTAGAATATAACTGGTTGGCGACAGGTTGCATTTTGAAAAATGAGCCTCAAACTGACATGATTATTTAAATTTTTTGGTCTGCATTCAGAAAACTCTGCAATCAATAGGTTATTGTAAACGAGTAAACCAACTCGATGATTGGTCCGGTTAATTAACAGAAAAAGAAAAAAAACGTAATGCAATTGTAATGTAGTATCTTTAGAAACCGACGGATTTGTGCTGTGCTGTTTCCAAAGCAGTTTGAACATGGCCACGCTCAAAATGTCAGTCTTTTTCAGATGTCAACTTCGTATCAGTCATCAGGGCATATGCAGTATTCCAATTGGACCTAGTCTGACCCAGCACTTGTAACAAACCCAGATTGCTGGCCTTCCTTTGGCTTTCTTCCAACTATATAATGCAACCTCCCACTAGAGTGATCCTGGTCTATGGGGATAATGGCATTACATCTAAGGGAAAAAGTCACTCGCAAACTGAGTGCGAGTATCACTTGTTTTTCTTACTTTCAGGAAGTTCTGACAGGCCAAGAGGCTGACAGATTCAGCTTGAGTTACAAAAAAAAACTGCACTAGCAAGAGCAGCCTGGATGTTTTTCTGTTGTTTGGGTCTTAGACAAAAGTAGCAAGCTATAAAGTGGTATATATTTTAATCTAGGTCACACAGAGAGTTAACCTGATGTGGTTTGATGTGGTGGGGCTGTTTTCACGCCATGCCCAACCCTGCTTTTGGGAAAGCAGTAGCTGCCAGTAGCCTGGGGCCAGCTCTGTTTGTTTGTGTCTGTCTGGATGACTGCTTTGGTCACTGTCATGCCATGTTCTAGCCTGGTGCCAGGTTTGTTTGTTTGTTTCTGTCGGGCTAACTTCTTGGGTCAGTGTCACGCCATGTTCTAGCCTGGTGCCAGGTCTGTTTGTTTCCATCTGGTTTACTCCTAGTCATTGTCACACCGGAACTGGAACCTGGCCAGTGTAAACACAAACACCTAAGATACTCAGTGCCAAAAATACTGTGTGACATGTTTTGGCTGTCCTCTGTCCACACTCTCATGCAGACTGGAACCACACTCAGTTATTTTCCAACCATTGTTCTTACTGACATGGTTTCAGAAGCAGAGGCTCATAACATCCGTCATTCCTAAGATAGTTGATGGTGGCAGGTGGTACTTGCTACGCCAGGGTTGTGGGTTCAGTGTTCACTGGGGGACTGTAAAAAAATGTATGCACTCAAGAAGGCCATGTTTTAAATGTATTTGGGATGTAATGGCTGAATGAGGTATGATAGTGACTATAATGAATGTTTATGCACCTATTCCAAAATGGCACCTCCAGCCCAAACTGAGCTCTGAAACAAGAAGTGTTAATTGGCAGGTCCCCGTGGTATTTAACTCTGCTTTTTTCACTGGCAGCCACCCGGGATATCTGTCTCTGATGTTTTGACTAGCAGTGTCCCGCGGTATCTGTCTCTGATGTTTTGACTAGCAGTGTCCCGCGGTATCTGTCTCTGTTTTGACCTGCAGGGTCCTGTGGTATCTAAATTTCTCTGATGTTTTGACCTGCAGGGTCCCGTGGTATCTAACTGTCTCTGATGTTTTGACTGGCAGGGTCCTTTGGTATCAAACTGTCTCTGCTGTTTTGACTGGCAGGGTCCCTTGGTATCTGTCTCTGTTTTGACCTGCAGGGTCCTGTGGTATCTAAATTTCTCTGATGTTTTGACCTGCAGGGTCCCGTGGTATCTAACTGTCTCTGATGTTTTGACTGGCAGGGTCCTTTGGTATCAAACTGTCTCTGCTGTTTTGACTGGCAGGGTCCCTTGGTATCTAACTGTCTCTTATGTTTTAAATGGCAGGGTCCCTTGGTATCTAACTGTCGCTGATGTTTTGACTGTCATGGTCCTTTGGTATCAAACTGTCTCTGATGTTTTTACTGGCAGGGTCCCTTGGTATCTAGCTGTCTCTGATGATTTAAATGGCAGGGTCCCGTGGTATTTAGCTGTCTCTGATGTTATGACTGTCAGGGTCCCGTCGTATCTAACTGTCTCTGATGTTTTGATTGGCAGAGTCCTATAGAATCTTACTGTCTCTGATGTTTTGATTGGCAGAGTCCTATAGAATCTAACTGTCTCTGATGTTTTGATTGGCAGAGTCCTATAGAATCTAACTGTCTCTGATGTTTTGATTGGCAGAGTCCTATAGAATCTAACTGTCTCTGATGTTTTGATTGGCAGAGTCCTATAGAATCTAACTGTCTCTGCTGTTTTGACTTGCAGTGCCTAGCATAATCTATATGTCTCTGTGGTTTCCACTGGCAGGGTCCCCTGTTATCTAACTGTCTCTTATGTTTTGACTGGCAGGGTCCCGTGCCACCTGGGAGAATCTGCTAGGTCCCCTTCTGCCAGCCCAGCTTGCCCGGATGACCTCACTGTCAGGGCCAGGTGTGGCACTCATGACTGGAGACTGGAGACCTCACTCAACATCAGGTTAGTCTCTTATGATAAATCTGTGAATCAATTCGTTTTTTCATTTGGTTAGGATCATGTTAATTTAACAATTCATTAATCAATCAACTGTTTTATGCATTATATTTATATTTTAAGTATACGTATAATAAACATCATGGATTTTTCCTACTTCGGGTGTAGAAAAAATAATCTCTCAGCTTCTCCACGCAATCAATTTATCCGTCCATTACTCATTGACAGCATAGAGATTAAATGGACAGTATCTCTGAAATCTGACTGTAAAAACTCATTCAAGCCACTCTCTGTCAAATGAATATACTTCTCCCATGCTACTGGTCGAAACAGATTTTCTTTTGTATGAGTGTGTGTGTATGTGTGTTCTCTTCTTTTCAAGATAAAAAAATCAAACATTTCCTGACGTTAAATGAAAACATGAAATATGGTGAAATCATGTAGATTCCTGCTTTTAAACTTTTTTGTAATAGCACTCCTGCACAAATTAGCACCATACTGTACATTCATTTTCTGCTGACATACAGAAATACAAGGTGACAGACATGGTATCGGGGACAGGTCATTCTAGAGATCCCTTCAATCTCCAGCGAGTTAGGCAGCTTTTAGTCTGCACCTCACAATACAAAAAATCGAATGCTCTTTTACTTTTTCTGTTTTTTTCTTCGCTGTCTGCATTGTACCATTAGATATGCTGTGAATATTGGGTTGTTTGTTGTTGTCTTTTGGGCATTTTAGTTTTTTGCTCAAGCAATTGGATATTAAAGTTCCTTAATGCTCTCTGTGGCCGTGAATATGTTTTGGACACAAGGATGGTGATGCGCCCCTGGTGGTGGCAGGAGTCCACATGGGTCTGGACCATGGGCTGAGTAAATAGTGCAGTTGGTTTTTCGGTAAAAATAAAAATCTGTATTATATACATTTCTCACCAATTTCGTCAACATGACTTTGCTATGATATCTGAAAATCCGCTGTTTATCATATCATTAAACCAGACGTTTTCTTAAAAGGGACATTTGGAGAAGTCAGGACATTTGGCAGGTCCTTAAAAGAAGAGCTATAGGTTTAGGGTTACGTTTAAGGTTAGGCTTGATGGTTAGGGGAAATGTACTTTTGAAAATGTTCTTTCTTCCCCAAATCCTCCTTACATGTATAGCAAAACAGGGATGTTGGTGTATGTTTGTGTGTGTTTGTGACACCAGAAGAAGAAGGATTTTGACTTACCCTTCTACTGGAAAGCCAATACCATCCTCCTCTAATCTGGGGCTAATCTGAGCCTAGAGAAAAATCTTTGTCCCCAAACATGGAAGAAAGTAAATGTCATTCTGCTCCTTATGAATGGCAAAGCTGCCTTTACTGGCTGTAACTGCTAACCCATTGACATTATCACCAAACTAACACACTGTTGGACCAAATGTATTTATTACTATTTCTCCATGAACAAGCTGATTTCAACAGTCTTCCGGCAGGCTTTTAGAGAAAGACATTCAACAAGTTTTCAACTGGTGCAAATAACTAAACAGTGGCTGAAATTAATTGGTAACCATAAGATAGCTGGAGTGGTAACCATAAGATTACTGGAGTTATAACCATAAGATAGCTGGAGTGGTAACCATAAAATAGCTGGAGTTGTAACCATAAGATAGCTGGAGTGGTAACCATCAGATAGCTGGAGTGGTAACCATCAGATAGCTGGAGTTGTAACCATAAGATAGCTGGAGTTATTTTGTGAGATTTCAGTGCAACCTTCGTTATTGCTGACGACAGTCTACAGCCAGAAACCACAGTTAATGAAATCCCCTAAAAAAGGGAACCTAAAACCTAAAGTTTTGTATTGGGGAAATAATTCCAAACACTCTATACCTGAACAGAACTAATCATGAAAGATGAGGCAGTAAAATTATCATGCAGAATAAGGTGCTATTAGGACATCCCCAGAATGTCAGGAGGTCATGTCATGGTCTCCTGGAAGTCTTTTGGATGTGCCCTGTTTCCTGGGAGGTTTTTGTGATAAACTTGTTAGCGTCAGTCAGGATTAAGTGAATTTCATACTCAAAGCATAATCATTAAATGGTTAAAAGCAGGTTCAATATATCTGTGAGACATGATCAATATTTCTCAAAGCATGATCGAACCATTCACACAGTCTCTAATTTTATCCGATACTGCTTGACTATTGTCCAATAATATGATCAGGATGTAAACACAAAGACATGGCTTGAAAAGAGCCGTGAAAGACCCTGCCTTTCACAGATTAAAAAGAACAGCTACCGCTTCACTCTGGTAAGAGAGCTGATGGTATATTATTTCATGGTGGGGATATTAAATGCATCAGTTCTTGTCTTTGTAAGACATTGTGTAAAATATTGTGAGCTGTCTATTTAGTCAGCTACAATACCGCTATGATAGAGAAGAATACAATAAAAGCAATGGAAACATAAGGCACTCAAAGGCAATAAAAACAACATATTATATAGGGCCATAAATGCCTGGAAAACCCATCTCAAATTAGTGACTACAGACAGGTGGTCAGTAACTACAGACATGGCCCTTTACCGTGCCAGACACTGAGGTGGCACTTTACCGTGCCACTGACGTGGCCCTTTAATGTGCCAGACACTGACGTGGCCCTTTAATGTGCCAGCGACTGACGTGGCCCTTTAATGTGCCAGAGACTGACATGGCCCTTTAATGTGCCAGAGACTGACGTGGCCCTTTAATGTGCCAGAGACTGACGTGGCCCTTTAATGTGCCAGAGACTGACGTGGCCCTTTAATGTGCCAGAGACTGACGTGGCCCTTTAATGTGCCAGACACTGACGTGGCCCTTTAATGTGCCAGACACTGACGTGGCCCTTTAATGTGCCAGACACTGACGTGGCCCTTTAATGTGCCAGACACTGACGTGGCCCTTTAATGTGCCAGACACTGACGTGGCCCTTTAATGTGCCAGACACTGACGTGGCCCTTTATCAATGGGAATCTTAATGAGCTCTCACAAGTGAACACAGTAACACACACACACTCACACAAACACACACAAACATAGAACAAAATCAGTAATCAATCCATGCAGATCAATATATTTACACTATATGAGTGACAGTCCAAGACAGCATGACCTATTTCATTGTTGGGGACCTACCAGAAACATGTTCTGGAAATTCCATTTGTTCTGTTGGATACTGAAGAGTGAGCTGAGGTATTTACAGAGGCACTTGTATCTAAGCTGGTTCCACTGAGTCAGATGTGTGCAGTCAAGGCCGGTTAATCAGAGTGTAACAGTCATGTGACTAGTGTCGTAGGGGGCAAAGCAGATGGTGTTGTGGTTTGATGTCTAATTAATTGATGTGAATTTCAGCAGTGAGTCTGCAAAATAAATCGCCTGAACTTGCAGGATGGTTATTTCTATGAGATTGCACTTTGCACTGAGAGTGAATGTTAATTACTTCTGGTCTGGATTTGACTGCTGTGGGTCTAGAATGACAGGGAACACGAAGCCAAATATCCAGATGCTTGTAGGTATCGACACACTCTTATTCGGATCCATTCAACGTGTTAATGTGGATGGAGGAGGCAGATTGATGTGGTTCCAAGTTAGAGACTATGCATGTTGTTACACTGCATCTTAAAATTCCATGGGGTGGTCAGGAGAGAGGGCCAGATGTACAGAAACACAGTGTTGTTTACATGCAGTTAAATAAGGGAGTCACCAGCAGTAAGTGAAGCTTAATGTATGCAGAGAATATTGTTGGCCCGAGAATCAAACCCTGCGGAACACCCATTGAAACAACCTGGGGTTTAGACAGTGCATAGTACAAATCACATTACAGTGGGGGCTTCTCCTCTGGGAGTATAGGTTTAGGTATGAGTTAACTCTGCACACTAATACTACATACTACTAATTTACAAGTCTCATTGCTTATTATTTTTATATGATTAGTGAAATATTGACATGAGGAACATTGGTATTTGCAGAGTTCAATATGTTGACATTTTAGAATACCTAATGTACACTCCAGCATGTGTGTGTGTGTGTGTGTGTGTGTGTGTGTGTGTGTGTGTGTGTGTGTGTGCGTGCATGTGTGCAAGTCGTGTTTGTGCGCAGCTCCTAATTAGGTTGCTGAGAACCGATATTGACTTTGCTATTGTGCTTGTCAATATTCACACAGCAACCAGGCTGCAATAAATATCACTGAATTTGTAACGTCCTTCTGCATTCAAAACCATATCTACTCACCTGAAAGGAATGTGAAAGAAATAGAAATGTTTTCATCACTTCATTCCACTGCAGTGGTAACAAACCACTGGTTGTCAATGAGAAGCCACAGCTACATAACAGTTATTTACAACGCACTTCACTTGACACTCTTCACTGCTACTATTCTGGTACTTAAGAGAAAATGTACGCCTACGATTTCCCACTACTATTGTTTCAAACAGTGCCTAGCTGTGCTATTTATTGTGAATCCCAAAAATAATCTGAATTAGCAATACATGAAGCACAAACGTGGTAGTTTTCCATTGAATTAAAATAGCCAGAAATGTATAGGGATTTCGTATGTCTCAATATGAGATCAGATCAAACCAGCGCTATACAGTCAATTACTGTTAGCTGAACAGCCCATGCATGAACAAACCCTGGCTGTGATAGTGTTGTTTAAGTTGTGTGTGTGTGTAAGTGTGTGTCAGCATTTGTACTACAGCTTTTAAAAAGTCAAATTAAAGCACTTTTCAAGCACTTTCAAGGGTGCTTTGTAAACATGTAAACAAATACATTGCATATTTGATCAACTAAACCTTTTCAGTGGCCTTGCACCGGCCCTAGTAAATTACAGGTTATTGTGCTAAAACACCTACTATTTTAAGATAATAAGATCATATCAACATGTCATAGTCTCATATGCAACCTGGCTTTCGCCATCCTAAATCAGCCATGCAATCAGTCAAGATCAGTGAACCCCAGAACACAGTAACATCGGTTTCAATTAAACAATTTAATGTCATTTTGTTGAACACGTTCACATAAAAAGGGCAAACATGCTTGTCTGTACTTCCCTGTACATTCAACCTATACCAGCAAAAACAGTTTAAAAATAAAAAATAAAACTTTACCCCAAAGCCCGGTTCTGCGAACATCCCTGGACAGCATACCATGTTTTTGAGCCACTGTTCATTACAACGGCAGTCAATTTTCTATATTATTTGTGTTTGTGTATTTTTGTGCCTGTGTGTGAGTCAGTGGATGTGTGAAAGCGTGTACGCTTCTGTAACTACAGCTCTGAAGGTGACGGTGTGCATGGAACCTGGATGATTTTAAGTTAAGGCTCTGACAGGGAGCGAATCAAGACATTTAAACATCCACCTGTAAAGCAATACAGGCAGACTTTGGAGTAATTCCAGACTGGATTGATGTGATGTGGCTGCAGTACAAACACATATTGTCGATGACTCAGACGCAATTTGGTCTGCAAACATATTTACTGTCTTTCTCCTCCAGCAGATAAGCGGTTAGCCAGGAGAAGAACGCCATGTTCTACTGCGTTGGTGTTGCACACAGAGCAGAAGACAACTAATGAACAACACACTGAGGTAGGTGACCATGTTAATTAGAGCGAATTACTACTACTAATAATAACAATTTACGTTTCTAAAGCGCTTCATTATACAATACAGTTTAACATTCATGTCATTTGGAATGTTCTCCTATCCAGAGCAATTTACTGTAGCGCGTGACTACATTTTCATGTAATGTACTAGTCCTTGGGCCTTGGTCAAGTGCCCTAAATAGGGTGGTAGGGTGCTGTTTGGGAAACATAGTTCATTAGCTCACGCTGAAGCTGGAACTACTTCATCCACGGCCTTTGAATTCCCATTTTTTATTTATAGTTTCTTCCCCTTTTTTTTCTCTGCACCAAAGACAGAAATGACAAATTGATTCAAGGAAGCCGAGGAGGAGTCCTTTGGTAGGAGATGTCAGACGACAAGCCGTCTCTCATCCCCAGCTGCGTTGCTGAATCGGTTTTGTCTTGCTGAGATAAGACAACGAAAAGTGTTCCTTTTTTGAAAGGTTTATGCTAATGCCAATTCGGCATTTTCCACTCTACCTTCCAGTGTCACGTGCGCGTGTTCCAGCGTGCCAGGCGGGTGTTGAAAAGGGCATCGGGGCAAAGTCAGTAAGATTTAGGGTCCAATTAACACCGCTTCATCTTGGCACTGATATGAGGTGGGATTATGTAAGATCCCCCTCCGGTAATAGTTCTTAAAACCCTCCCCATTGTATTAATTAGTAAAACTCCCCCAGAAGGATAGGATCTTTAAAATGAGAATGAATGCTGTGGGGTGGTTGGTCTACAGTCTCTGGTGCTGATGTTCCCTGCCGGCCCTGATCTCAAATCCGCAGCCCAAATGGAAGCCTATTTCCTACAAAGTGCACCATTTTGACCTGCCCTATGGTCAAATGCAGTGTACTATATAAGGGAAAGAGTGTCATTTAGGGTGCATTGTCTCTCTGTGGTTAAGGGGTTTCTGTAATCTAAAGGGTTGGTCATGCATTGCCTTGGTAATTGCCTGCTCTGATGACAGAGTTATAGACATTACAAGCGTAAACCATTTATCACTTTACAATCAACACTCCTTATTTCATTATTAGCCCTGGACAACCTCATAAAATCGAATTAACTGAATTTTCCTATTCCTCCACTAGATTAGACGTCAGTAGGAATGAATGAAGAAACAATGGATGTTTAGAGATGCACCGGTTCATAAACTAGAACGGATTGCGTTTGCACGCTTTAGTTTAAATCGTCCATTCAATTCCGTCCAACCGAAACTATTTTACTATTCAGCACGAGTGGATCTTTAAATATTGTTGACATTGTTTTCATACTCTGCTGCCGACTACGCAATTAACTTTTTAATAAGATTTTTCTAGACGTATTCAATCTTTCTCAAGATACCCGCTCAGGCCAGACCTAAACTGTAGACAATCATCACAGTGCATTCATGTAATTCAATATCTGTTGAAATACAGACTCAATCTACCATGTGCCTAATGGGCTTTAACCTGCTCATCGTAGCGTACTGTTGAACACCTTGTCCATCTGTTGTCCGATCTGTCAGCACTGTAGCCATCGCTGTTTCCCAATTACACCCTATTCCCTCCGTAGTGAGATACTTTTGCCCAGGTTCCAAGTGATGCGGTGTTATTTGTGAAACTTGTCCAACTTGGGTCCTGGGTCCACTACAGGTCATTTTAACGGCGGGGTTGTAGTGGAGTACATTTACTTTTTACAATTGAAATACAAACATCCAGTGATATTTGCCCGAAACGTATTACTGGCATAATGACGAGTAATGTACAAATAGATTACAGGTGTGACGGAATAAAGGACCTTATAGGATTCACGCTTCTTTGTATTTTAACATAATTTCAGTAGGCACCACCAGCCCACGATCGCAGCGGAATATAGTTTAATAATCTAATCTTGTTTGCAAATTATGAGGTAATAAACCGGCTTTTACCTGGTTCCACACCCACCAAAATCAAATTTGAACGTCAACATTTGAATATTAATACAAACAAGAAGTTGTCGTTCTTCTGGGTAACAAAGATTTTGGATGATGTAACACAAACAGATATATTTAAATTGTGTGTTGGTCAATCAGATGAAGATGTATGAGCGTTGGCGGTATAAACAGTTTCTTTACGGGACCGGACCCTTCTTCGCCTTGGGTGCTGTGGACTGGCTTCACGTCCCTAACTTGCTGTTCCAAAATCAAGACTTGAGAGGACATGTATGAAATCCTATGAAATCCAAGGAAACACAAAGGTGGTGTCTGAATACCCATACTTGTGTTATAAATAGTTTAGCATTTAGGGTAATCTGTAGTATTGGATGTTTCTAACATGTCTAATGCCAGGACGCAGTGTTTGTTTCGGATGTTAATCTAGCACACTACCGCCGCAAGGTTTTGAGGAAGAGAATAGTATTTTCTGATCCACGTGCTTTTGACTGTAGCTGATGGTGTGCCAGGACGGCATATTTGTTTCGGTTTTTCATCTGGGACACTATCGCTTCAAGGTACTGAGGAAGATAATTGTTTTGTTTCTGATCCACGCAAGTTTCACCGCAGCTGATAACCATCCGATAGTGAAATAAGGAGACAGTTTCAATATAGGTGTGTCTACAAAGTTAATACAATATGAGCTGCCTACCACATTTTAGACCTGTCGTGAGACATCCTACCAAGTGCTACTGACACCACGGACATCGTCTGAGCCAAACCGAGCCTTACTGCAAACGGCTGGCCAGGCCACACTTTTCTATGGGGAATTGCCAGCCACTGTGTTTCTGCCGCGGTACCGTTTGCCCTCAGAGGTTTTAGTCTGAGGATTGAACCACTTTTGGTGGGCCCTGTGCTGGACTGGACAACGTGGAAGGAAAATATCTGGCCAGGTGCTGTGTGTGTTAGGCACTCAGAAGCATGCTAATAATACATACCAATATCAAAGGAGCATTGTTTCATAATAATGATGACCTGTTTGCTTTTATGCTAAATATGCTAGAAATTGTTGTGTCGGAGACCAGGAGTAGATGGTCTGATGGTGGGAGTAGTCTGCTAATCCCATTGTTACATGGAGCTTTTGCTGACAAGCTCCTTTAAATACAGCCCCTCATCAAGCTTAGACAGCCAGCGATTGTCAAGCAACAAAGGTTAACAATACATGATTGACATTATAGGTTCTCTGAGACCAGAACAGAACAACTTTAGTGACATTGCAACGTTTGAAAATGCCATCCCTGCGTTTCAGCTGCACATGTCACCGTGCACCTTCCACCTGCCTGCACGGCACATTTAGAGCTGCCCTTGTACAGGTCTTGCATTGTTTTTGCACACTCACAGTTGCAATTTTTTTTCTTGGATTTACCTTATTGCACAACTATTCCTTTCCAATTTATACATAAATATACTTAACAGTTAAGTTCTTGTATATAAATATACTTAAATGGTTAAGTTCTTGTACATAAATATACTTAATTGTTAAGTTCTTGTACATAAATATACTTAATACATACATTTTCTGCCCTCCCCTGTTTGTCTTCACAGCACATTTAGTATTGCAATTTCACACTGTATTTGCCTTCATTGCACATCTATGCATTACACTTGTACATACACAATACTTAATGCTTGTGAATTTCCAGCTGTCCTCTATTTGCACTTCTGGTTGTTTGCTAAAAGCCTTTAGTTGTACTGTACTCATACTGTTCAGTGCCAATAAGGTTGAATCTATTTTTACATGAGTTACTCATTAGTGACAACTGGAGTGAGTTCTCATCTGTACTTGTTTGTGCTTTCTAGCAGGAGATGGTAAAGGCGTCGGTGGAGGAAGATGTTGGACCTAAAGACAAACGACCAGTAGCTTCCACACCTGTTCCTGGGTCTCCATGGTAACGACACCTTTACACACTTTAGTGTTAGTTGTTAGTGGCCAGGGAGGGTTAGGGTTGATTAAAACAAGTAGAATGTGTGTAAACATGTAAACAAACCCTCTACAGGAATTCCTGACAATTCCTGACGAGCAAACCTTTGGCCAATGGTTGTAAAATGTTGATTCAAAGCATCATCCAGGATTGTAAACTGCTTTTTAGGAAGTTCTTCTTTCCCACTATGATTGTGTTTTTAGTTCTGGTTGGATATTCGTAAAGCACTCTGGGATAACTCTTGATGTAAAAAGGGCTATTTGATTGATTGATTGTTAAACATGGCTCCACTGTCTCCCTAGCACAATAGTTCACAGTATGTGAAAAGCTGTTTTCACAAGACAGAAAAATACAATGGCGCAACCCCTTTGATAGACAATGTGTTTCAGTCTCAACAATCAACAACTTGTATTGGGGACAATAGTGCAATAAAGCTGTCATATCTCTGAAAGTGGTTCAATCTATTGCTCCAATTGACTGGTTTTGTTTGGCTTCACATGTAATAGCCTTTGGTCTTTTACCTCAGGTAGATGTTGAGAGAAGACTTGAAAGACACTACATGAAACTTGTACTTTCAAACACTAGCTCTGCGCGACACCAGACACTAGAGTGCTTTGAATACCTAACTCCTTGTGTTAACCCTTCTATTATCTGCTCTTCTTTTTTACATCAAAGAAGCAACATAAATAATAAAAAGACACCTTTTCAAAACAAGTCAGTTCACCAAATAAGGTGTTTCACGGTTCTGTTACTGAAGATTTTTATTGTGTGCAATCCGGACCTGGAACACCACGGCACCTGCTGACTGTGACAATACCAGCTGATGACTAGGAGGTAGCTCCCCAGAGGTTCTGAAAACAGGACATACCGTTCACGTGTTATGTGATGTCGTATAAAGGCGCTGGTTGGACTTGCTGGGGGGGGGGGCGGGACAGTGACACCTAATAATTACTGAATGCGTTCATTCCAGGGGGCATGACAACATTTCACGTCATTGTTTGTATTCTGAAAGCAGCAATCCACAGTCGGGCGCCTTCATTAAAGGCAGGCTTTGGATAAAAGCATTGTCTAAATCGCATGTTTATTCTGTTATAATGTCTTGAAAGATAAAAGTGTTTCTCAGTAGCAAATATGAATGCAGAACTTACATCAACTGACACCTTTCGTGAGGTATCCAGTACCGGCTGAAGGTTTGGACACAATTACCCGTTCTAGTAAACTGGTGCTGTATCAGACTGAGTGCCATCAGAATTGCAGTGGTTATATCCATATTACTCTATATAGCAGGAAGGGGTCAACTCTGCCAAAGCACACGCAGGTATCGGACGGATCCAATACAGAATTGACTGCTGTGCCTAATAAAATATATAGCATACAATCATATTTGCCATTTCACTGAAAATGACCTAAAGTAGTGTGAGCAATTGGGCTGCTACAGCAGTAATGAATGCCACAGTCTAGAAAGAGCTATGCTTGACCAACTAACCCACAAAGGATCATTATTAATATTACAATACTGTTCTGTTTTGGTTCTGCCCATCCTCTGCATGGTTTATTATTATTACTGTAATATTAACTATTGTAACGCTAATGTGATATTATCTCAATTCTGAAGGGTTCCAAACCACCAAAGCTTTAGTCAGCTTTATGTATGTGTGTTTTTGACAGGCAGCCAACATCATAAATATTTATTTGAATAGTACCAAGTATTTCCTCTTGTAGGACAATATGCATTGTTCACAATTCAAATTGTAGTATTTATTAGTATTTTTCGGATGTGTATTTATCATTATTGCTCCTCCTCAGGTGTGTGGTGTGGACCGGAGATGACAGAGTGTTCTTCTTCAACCCAACCATGCAGCTGTCCGTGTGGGAGCAGCCTGTTGATCTGAAAGACCGCGGAGAGGATCTCAATAGGATTATAGAAGATCCCCCGCATAAACGCAAAAAGGATTCATTTTACAGTGAGTTAATGGTGAATCCTCCCCATCGGCTTTACCTCATCCCTCCTGTTTAGTTGGCCTCGCTAGAGCTGCTCTTAATGGAAAAGTAAGTATTGAGCTGTGGCTTTAGACCCTTCTAAGAGGCCCATTATCACTCTGCTACCATTACAACATGTCTTCAATGATCCGGTCATTCACCCGCCGCCTTCTGCTCTTTACCGTAGTTATTTGGGCGACGGCGTGACCCCGGACAACCAGCTTTTAATGACGCCGTTGTCCATGACCAAAGTGGATGAATCTCGTAGTGAAACCGCGAGGCCCGCAAATCCACGCCGGTTTAGTGTTCGTTCTCATTGAGAGAGCACCGTTTGGAATACAAGGCACATCATTTGTGTTCTAATAGATTTGATATTGAGGAAATCCCACGTGTGATTCGCTCTGTAAATATTGAATTGAATCTTGTCGGCAAAGATATTATCTCCTCTGACTAGATTTCCCAGAGGGTGATTTGTCTCTATTGATTTGGCCTTATTGCAGTTCCAAGCTGATTATGTATTGATGACCTTTAACCGTCTGAATTTCACTGGTCCAACAAAGCATGTCTGGCAAATTAGCTTTGGTGAATATGTGGACAACCCCAATGACCTGAACATTGACTTGTGGCTGATAAGATGGCAAGCAGCAGAATGATTCTGTTCTGGTAGACTCCATCAGTCACTTTCTGTTTTGGATCTTGCAATGTTGGAGTCTTTTGCTATTCACGCTTCTTCTTTGTATCAATAATTTCAGCAGAGGAGGGTTTTCAAAAGAAACTCTCCGTCGCCACTGCAAACTATAATTCACACTAGTCTTCATTGAGGGCCATTCAGATGTAGTTCTGCAGAAAAGCCTGGTAGGCTGGGCTTCTGTTACACTCCACTGAGGAACTATGTGCTCTATATTGTTTCTCAGCAGAGGATGGTTCTAGCTCTCCGTCTGCCGACGATGATGATGACGAGGAGCGCAGTTCCAAAACCAAACGGAACAAGTGAGTGTCTGAGGGATTGTTGCTGCCTTGTAACGGGTGAAAAGGGGACCTTTTAGGAGGCCAAGACGGTGGTCCCACAGGGTCCCTATTGAAATGAGGGCTCTTCCAAGTAAATGTGGTGCTATTTTGGATGGAGAACTAGTATGCTTGTGTGATAAATAGTAATTGAATCAGAATGCAGTGTTGGGAGTCCCCATTCACCAGCTGCCCTACAGCTAGTAACAGATAGGTCTAAGCAATCTTTTTTGGAGTCGATGTCTTGTCATAATCACATTCCATGTATAGTATTACAATAACGTGTCCCACAGAACTGTCTCAATTTTGATGCCACAGAGATGCATTTTTGATCTTGCAGACAGTCACATCTTGTCTGCACAATATCACACATTTTTTCCCAAAAGATTATGGTGGGTTTATCCTTGCAATCCTTGCTACAGTACATGTGAATCCCGATATTTTCTATAATTCCATCTGCTTTCACAGCTTGGTTTTCAATGTTCTGATACTTGACATCCAAACTGAAATAGAGGTTTCTCCGAGAATCCGATATGATTTATTATTAAACCAATAGAATAAATTATTAAACACCTGTCCTCTTCAATTGGAGCAGCAGTAGCTTCTTATTGTCTCTAAATTGCAAAACTTCAATACTGAGCTCTTCATGTTTTCAGCCTGTCTTCTTCTCTGCACCAGCTTTAATTACATTACATCCACGTCTATTTGTCATTTCAATCAAGGCAGTGGAAACGGCGACTGTTAGCTCTTGGACAGTCTCCAAGTGATTTGATGTGTGTCCCTTTTTCAGAAAACCTCTGTCATCTAAAATAACTCTGCATCTGCCCATTATCTAGTCGGGTTTGTCCTGATAGATGCGAGTACCAGCCAATACAGCAATACGGGTGAATGGTGCAGGTTGCTGATTTATGGACTACAATTCTATGAAGTATTCAAACCAATGAGTTGTAGGAGCTGTTGTGACAAGCGCTAGCGATATGCTATCCAGTGGAACTCAGATATTGTACACGGTCCGGCTAGGAAAGTAAAGGGCTTGTACAATGTGGGTGATCCATCTCCGGCGGCTCCATATGGTCAAAATCACCGATACAGCTCCCTCTCCACCCTCTGTCGATGTGCTCTGTGTCATTTGATATTCTTTCTCCAGACGAACTTGTTCAGCAAAAAAAATATATAAATTTTCAGATTTGCCCTAGAATACATTTTTTACTTGAAAGAGTACACCCCAGTTCATCCTCTGAGGATACGCCTGGAGGTTGTGGTATTAGTCAGGGTTTTGCATCCGCAAGGTCTTTGGTTTGAATCCCATCAAACCCACGCAGATGTCTTCAACCCTCTCCTCAGGGACCCAGGTTTTTGATTTATTTCAGAGCTAGAACTTCTGCTTTGACTTGTCAGCTAATCGTCATGCCTTTTATCCGTGAGTCAGGTGTGCCTGTTCAGGGCTGCAACAAAATTGGAAAATATCTAGGGGTCCCTGAGGACAAGGTGGAAGAACAAGGCTGAAAGGGCAGTATGTAAAGCTTGATTGGTGACAGTGTATTTATATGTTTTGAAATTGTTGCATATTAGTACCTTCATTTTTTTGTTGTAATATGTAAAAAAAAAAAAAAGATTAAACATGGAAATAGTTTGAAATCTGACCTAACACTTTTGTAGAAAATTGTGCCAATTAATGAATGAACACTGAGCTACTGAAATATCCCATGTGCAATAGTAATTAAACCCTTTGCCATGACTGTCCAAAATCAGGTCAAATGCATCCCCTGTTCCTTGATCTTCCTGGAGATGTCTCAAGGTATTTAAAAGGCACACACATGTTAATTTAATGTTCAACACTTCACAGTAAATGTCAGAGCAAAAACCAAGCCATGACGTCCAAGGATCTCCTTTAGACCTGCAAGACAGAATTGTGTTGATGCATAGATCTTCCTAAAGCATTGAAAGTTCCCAGGATGCACTCTGTCATTTGGAGTCACCGAGACCCTTCCGAGACCCAACCTAGCGCTGGCTTCCGGACAAAGTAAGTAACTGGGCAAGATGGGCCTTTGTCAGGGAGGAAGGTCCCTGAGGAAGTCCTGATCCAGAGTGCACAGAACCTTTTGACGGGGTTGAAGATTCATCTTTCAGCTTGACAACGACCCGATGACCACAGTCAAGGCAACTCTAAAGTAGCTTCATGACAAGTCAGTGAAAGTCCTTGAGTGGCGCCGCCAAAGCCTGGACCTGAACCCAATTGAACAACTGCCGGGAGCCATGAAGGTCGCAGTTTACCAATGCTCCCCATTCAATTTGACAGAGCTGGAAAGGATCTACAAGAATAATGAGAGACATCCATGTGTGCAGAGTTTTTAGAACCGTCCTTGAGAAGATTTTAAGCTGTGATCATATTTACCAGTGCACGCATATACTCTGTTTCCTGGGTCGAAATATTCTAATCAGTAGCTTAAACTGTTTGTGAAAGTGCTTATGTAAAAAGGGCTTTGAAATCATTTAAATGATTGATTTGACATTTTTGTGATTGATACATTTTATGAGGGAAAATTGTCTGACAATTTAGGAAACATTTACCTCAGACATTTACATGAAGTTTCAAAGTTTGTGGTAGCATATTTCAAATGCATTTCATGTCATATTTCATATTTTACTTCTTCTATTAGTTATGTTCTGTACTGCACTACTTATGACAAGCGAACAACTGTTAATCCTCTGTGTGCTTCGGTCGTAGGTAGTCCATTTTGGATGCAGCTAAAAGCAGTTTTCTGTTGTCCACAGACTGGAGGAACCTGCTGATGGCAATCAGGACCTGACAGAGATGTCAGGGTCAGAGACATGTAACGCTGCTCTACATCGGGCTGTTCTACCTTTAGAACTACGCATCTCACACTTCAGGGACATGCTCCTTGAAAGAGGGGTAACGTCTATAGAACAGAGAACAAATCAACCTCAGAGAACCGTATTCTGCCAGTTTCCCCTGAGAAAATAACTAAGACTGTACTTTTTAAAAGTCCAATATGGGACAAAAATCTCTGTTCTGTAAATGGAAGAGGAAGCAAAAACACTTTACTGCAAAGTGCAGACTTTGTCATACTTTATTTAATAACAGTGAATACAATATAATATATATGAAAAGTCACCTGACTGCACTGTGCCTTACACAATGAACAATAACTGAATGTTTCTCTTCAGGTTTCAGCGTTTTCTACATGGGAAAAAGAACTGCACAAAATTGTGTTCGATCCACGGTATCTTCTACTCAACTCGGCAGAGGAGAGGAAACAGGTAAACTTGACTGTATTGGTCTGGCTTGATTAAACGGTCCTCACTGATTGAATTTCTGTGATTCGTTAATGAGCAGTGATGGATTAATTGGCAACGGCCTGTGTTCGGTGAGCTTGTGAATGATGTTGATTCAAAAATGACCAATCTGATATCCAAACACAGCGTGTACACCCTCAGGACGTGCTCAACCTTTCAGAGCTCGAGCCCCCAGGGTCCAGGACTCACAGAAACTCTGTGCCGGAAACACAGTCCAGGGCAGAACAGGCACAAATAATGGACGAACTAAGGGTTCGTCTACGGTGTCAGAACCACTTGTGGGAAGTCTGGTTACAGAACAATGACCAAACCCGAAAATGTGCCATAGGTTTAACCACTGAATTGGGCTCTTAGTGACTGACGATGGGTGGGGTTTGTTCTCAGGCACAGACAGACCCCTGAATGTGCACCTACAGTATCTGTCTAGATGTTGGTCATTTGTGTCCCTTCTTGGCGGAAAACCTTATGGTGAAAAAACACTCTTCAAATCTCTTTGAGATGAATTATTGAGGTTTATGTCATGTTGCATTAACCTTGTCAGTCTCATCCTGTCAGTGGTCACACAGAGTTATGAGAGGAAGTCAGATTACAGAGAGTACTAGGATACATCCCTTGCCTTTTTTTGACTTGTGCCAATCATTACTCTGTCCCTGTTTCCAGGTGTTCGACCAGTTTGTCAAAGCGAGGATGAATGAAGAATACAAGGAGAAAAAGAGTAAACTGCTGCAAGCAAAGGAGGAATATCGAAAACTTCTAGAGGAGTCAAAAATCACATCAAGGTATAATCTGCATGTGACTGTTATTAACAGGTTAATTGCAGATTGCATTTTTACAATATACGGTCCCAACCAGATACACTGTATCTTTTCCAGGGAAGCTCTGCCAGGCTTGTACTTGTCACATTTTGGTTAGGTACAGAGTTAAAGGACAACAAAAGGGATTAATTATGAAACTGAGGTAGGTAAAAACAACTAAAGGGCAGGAACAAGGCAGGCAGAACCACAGAGACCGGCAGGCAAGACACACACAACTCGACAAAGGGTTGCCCAAACTGGGCTAACTTGATAGGGTGCTAATGAGGGCTAACAACAAGCAGGTGAAAACAAAAAAGACAGGATACATTCAAGAACGGAAATCAAAACAGAACCACACAGTCATCTTCAGTTGTTTGTTTTGAGGTATTTTTTCCCTTCAGGCTCATCTGTGGATATAACAGGCATGTTCAAATGGATTAACATATATCTGGAGATTGACTTCCACTTTTCTTCCTGAAAAAGACCCTAGTTGCTAAATGGCAGAACGTTTCTGGGTTGTTGCCTTGATGTATGGTGAAGTGCCATGATGTATGGTGAAGTGCCATCCAACGAGTTTTGGCATTATGCTGCTGCCATTAGCACTTCTTCAACATTCTCTTTGTCTCTTACTTCCTATTTGTGCCGCAAGATGCACTGTGCTGCTGGTTGTTTGCTAACTGTGGGTTGAGTGGCCAGGCTGTAATGACAGATGAAGGAAAAATGTGCATACAGGAGCTCCTCAGGGTTTGAGTCTCGGATCTCCCTTGTTTATCTTCATATTAGCAACATTGGGAATACTGTGATTTTTTTTTAAATGAATTGTATCTAACATGAAAATGTAGTGAGCCTCTCTGTGTGCAAGAGAACAATATGTTTTTGTGCATCTACAAAGCATTCATGCTGAAAAAACTAGAATATCTGAGAACTTATCAAGACAATAAATTATATTACCAGATCAAATGACTTGTTAATGCTGGATATGCTTATCGTTGCTTCGGTGCTATCTACAGAACATCAGCTTTCAATTTTTATGGAAGTGGAATAACCTGCAAGTCGGGCTCAATCTCCAGAACCTTCTGTCACTTTTAAATTTAGAAGACTGCTTGTGGTTTTGGTTGTTGATAGCTATATTTGTTTTTGGTCTGTTGCCCATAACATTTTCAACGCGTTAATGTTCTTGCTGTTTTTGTTTCATTATTTACTTTAGATATTGAAACACAACGAGAATCCAATAAACCAATAACCCAATAAACAGGCCAATTCTAGTCACAGCCACATGTGCCAAAGCCTCAGAGCCCTTCCACTTTGTTTCACAGATGCAGTTCTTTGCTATGATTCTTGTGTCAATCTTTGTCTATATGTCCACAATGTCCATTTCCAAACTCTGCAGGCTCTTTCAGGTAGGGAAACAGTAGACGGTGGGTTTCTCTACCAACCTGGTCCCTGTCCATAATTTCTGTCGGCAAATGCAGCTTTCTTTTTGTTGGCCAAATGTTGCATCAGATCAAAATGTTGGGTGTTTTGGTGGAATTAATAGCGACATTCCTAGCAACCTCACCACTGCCAGTAGTCCAAAGGGGATAGCAAATACTTTAATGGAAACATTTTGTGTTAATGTGGACCCATTGACAGACTCGAGCACTTCAACCATAAATTGAGCATGGGGAACGAGACTTAGACTCATGACTTGTGACTCGACTTTGACTCTGACCCAAATCTGGCTTAGCTGTAAGGACTCATCACTTGATTCAGACTCGAACGAAGGGACTTAGGACTCGACTCACTCTGAGTTTATTGATTCATTAGCATCACTGAATAGTAGTAAGCATTCATTGAACGATGTCCTGCCAGCAATTACTTTCTCCATGACATGAGATTTTGTCCTCCTTATGAAACCTGAAGAAGCTAGTCTGCTAGAATAACATGATAATTGGATATTATCCTTTTAAGTTGGTCTTATTTCTGCAACATATTTAAAATGCTGTCAGTTAAACTTTAAATTAAGTTTAGAAAATACAATAAAAGGCTAGCTCTACAAGGCCAGTATGTACTGTACATACATGTGCATACGTGCATGTATTCACGAGGGAAATGCGGGTCATTGGGCCTGATGGTGACCTTGCTTCTTTTCAAAGGTTCTGTATGTTGTCTCTGGAGGATCAGAGTGCAAAGGCAGTCTGTGATGAAAAGAAAAGGCATGTCTGCAGTGAGAAGTATCTCTGTTTGAAGTTTGTTCTTTTTAGATGGTGTGATGGAACTACACCACTCCACTGCCAGAATGTTTAATCCAATATTAATTTGCAACCACTTTGTTACCCCAAGGACATTGGTTAATCGTGTGCAGATGCAAGGTGTATAAAATAATGTTGTTGTTGTTGTTTTTAAATCAAGCTATACAACAGAATATGCCAATGCTCAATTAGCAATATTGATCCATGTCTTTTGTAAAAAATCAGTCAGGACTCAGTTATTAACCTTTAACTCTGGGGATGATGAAACGCGCTAAAACATCCCTTGCATTGTTCTATATGGAAGAAATAACATGCACAAACGTATAAATATTATGCATATGTGTATATAGATTATTCACTGACTATCTCTTTTGGCGGTGACTAAGTGTGTGGAGAACCTCTTTATTCTGTGACTTCCTTTAAAGTGGAACTGACAGCTTTTTGAAAACATGGATTCCTAGTCAAATATGTTAAATTACACCCACAGGAATAATACTACGCCTTTTTTCAAATCTTCTGACAAGCAAGCATAGACATTTTCATGTTTTCCTACAATCAAAGGGAGGTTTGGGAATGACAGAGTAAAGCATTTGTGAAAATTCTACAGCAATTTAGAGTGGGAAAGTGGACAAATAATCTACACTGCAATGAAACAAAAGTAATACAAAGGGTGTCAGTCTTGATTGGTAAACATTGTGTGTGTGTGCTGTATGCGATCAGAGTCACATAACTTTCTAGTAGCCCAAGTGAAACTCTGATTTCACATTCACTGACTTGTCCTGAAGCCACTTTAGAGATCATTAGAAAGCGTCAGGCATAGCCACACTATCCACCCGAATGTTTTACTGCAAATGTGTGAATACTTGTGAGTGCTCTTCATCCTCTGCTCTTCATCCTCTTTCACGCTGGTTCCAATCCACGGGACCACAACCAAAATGGAACTGGACTGTCTGCTCATTGTGCCGCTTTAATCAATACCAAATTCATTTGATTGACAAGAGATGTGCAAACTAAGTAGTTAGTTCCTCCTGTACTTTGTCATTTTTGTACTTTTTCCTTCCCTGACGTTTGTTTTCCAATACATTTTTTAACAGAGCCTTTTGAAAAGCAAGTGTTTATCACATGAGTGCATGTGTGTCTTTAGACCATGAAGTACTAACTTTAGTCTGTACTGATCACCTCAGAAATGATCCCAAGCTCGCGCCCACACCTTTCTCAATATAGATATTTCTTATTCTTGGCAGGTCGACGTTCAAAGAGTTTTCTGAAAGGTATGGCCGTGACCAGCGCTTCAAGCAAGTCCCTAAGAAGAAGGACCAGGAGCACTTCTTCAACCAGTTCATCAACGCTCTGAAAAAGAGAGATAAAGAAAACCGCATGAGGCTGAGAAAGATGAGATGAGGAGGCTTGAGGAGTCACCAGGCTGTGAAATAGGCCTCTCAGAATGCAACATAATGTGAATGGATGGATAGCATTGACCCATAAATGAGACTGTCATTTCAAGAGGAAAATAAACAAGCAGAATGAACAGCTAGCAGGATCCCTGTGGACTTAAAGGGGAAAAGCAGCAGACAGTGCTGTCCTTTGCCTGGAAAACTGCAACTAATGTCCAGATTTAGAGTAAACGGAGATGCTGCCGGCTTGGCTTCACACGCTATAAGGCAAATCAGCTAGCTCTGAGACTGAATAATGTTTCATATTGAAGCTCTCTTTTGGAATTCTACGTTTCACGTGTATTGAGTCACAGTGACAACATGAATTGAGCATTACGTGCGTATTTATGTAATTATTTATTTTTATCACATTACCTGTATGTTGATAAATGAATATGTCTGTGCTAGCGAGCACAAAGCATAAAATGTACTCTATGTACACCCATGCACAATGGAACGGACATTACATACATATACAGAACACACTACTGCATTTGCAATGTGTCAAAAATGAGGGCGCAATTGGTATTTTTAACATTTTCAAGCAAGATTTTTGATTCTCCACAGCATCTCTGAGAATCGATGGATGATATTGTGTATTGATCTTTTTTTTTTTTCAAATGTCTAAAGAGTATGTTGTGATTAAGATGATGTAAAAAAAAAAAAGGAAATATCAAAGTTGCTTATTTGTCATTTGAACTGTCATTGTAAAAGTCATGAGTAGTGCATTCCCTGTAACAGGTCAGGACGTTGTGAGATTATAAAGAACTTTGTTTGGTAAAAGATTATTTTAATTAGTTTTCTGTACAACTATTGTCTTAAATTTGTTACGTTTCCTCATTCATTTTTCAATTAAACATACAATGTTTATGGATTTTGAATTCATTTAATTGGTCGTTTTTGATCAGGTTGCTTCTTCCAAATAATTCATGATAATTAGGAACACCTATGAAATAATCCACCTACTGTTAAAACAATGAGCAATAATTCACTCCTGTTATTTTTAGGATTATATTACTTAAATGGGTGTCCAAACTTATGCCTGCTACTGTGTACGTATATACAGCATGTAGGTCATGTATTGAGGTTGCTGTAATGGTATGTGACTGTGTGTATTTTATTTGAATCCTATTGCTAGGTCTCTGTTTACAAAGAACAACATACCAGAAATTCACAGGGACTTTTGCCTCAACCTAGTAGAAAGTGATGCTTGGTAATATGGTGTACAAGCAATCTGTAGTTTGGTGGCCAAAGGTGCAACATTAACCTTTAGTAGAATTTAGACAATGCAAATTTTCACAACCCAACCTCAATAATATAATGGGTAAACAATTCAGATAGCCAGAAGAAGTCTAGAATTTTTATCTGGTTACCTACAAAAAGTTGATCGGCAACAGCAAATTTGGGGAAACGCCATTGCCTCCAATGGAGATTGGGCTGGCCATGACAGGGTCTTAATCTGGTGGTTCTCATTCCACACACTGATTGACCCGGCTGTGTGGCATGGAGCATTGTCCTGCTGGAAAAAGCAATTCACAGAGTTGGGGAACATTGTCAGAGCAGAAGGAAACAGGTGTTCTTCCAGGATAACCTTGTACTTGGCTTGATTCACAAAGACAAATCTGTCCGATTCCAGCCTTGCTGAAGCTTCCCCAGATCATCACCGATCCTCCACCAAATTTCCCAGTAGGTGCGAGACACTGTGGCTTGTAGGCCTCTCCAGGTCTGTGTCTAACCATTAGACGACCAGGTGTTGGGCAAAGCTGAAAATTTGACTCATCAGAGAAGATTACCTTACTCCATTCCTCTACAGTCCAATACCTATGGTATTTTGCAAACTTCAGCCTGGCTCTTTGCTTCTCATTGATTAAGGGCTTTTTTCTAGCTTGGCACAAATTCAGCCCTGCCCCGAGGAGCCAGTTTCAAACCGTCCTTCATCCCATCTGCTGTTTGCCATTCTTTTTGTAGGTTACTTGATATCATCCAATGGTTGTTGAGTGACATTCAAATGAGTTGACAGTCATCTCGGTCAGTGGACAGTCATTTTCATCTTCTGCCAGTCTGTAGCTTTGTTGTCCCCAATGTCTGTTGCATGACCTTGTTCTTATGAACCGCCATCTTTGAAATTTTCAGGATGGAAGCAACCGGAATCTCACTATCCCTCTGCCAGTAAAGCCAGAATTGAACCCTTCTTTTCCTCACTCAAAGCTTGTCTTTTCTACTATTTTCATGCTGAATAGTTATTTTTATATTCAAAACACCTTTGAGGTAATACCTGCACTTGTTTTGCCATCCAGCTGGTCCCATGGCAAGAGGATAATGATGACCACAGCAGTGGTTTTTATACTTTTCCTTGTTAAATTAGATTTGGTTCAGGTAATCACCCAATCAGTACCTCATTAAGTAAAATGAGGTGTGCCTGTGTTGTCAGTCCTGTCACCTTGGTTTACTCTGGTTAAGGCTCCTTCATTCCACACTCTCCAAGTCAGCTAATGGGACAGCCGTCAGACAGTGTTGTCTACTGACCAGTCTATTGACACGCTTCTCCAAAGAATGGATCCATGAATGTCCAACGAGCCACAGTCTTCATGCTGACATCCATGCGGATGACAAAGTAAATGGCGGTAAGCTCACAAAAATGGGTTGCGAAATGTAGCACTGTGAATGGAACCGTATTCCAATTGAAAAAGATCCCACAAAGATACTTTTTTATCTTAGAATTATTCTTTGGTTTTGCCGTTTTTTAGGTTCTCTCTAGAAAATCAGTGTCACTATATTATGTCACTATAGCACCCTAATTTCATCAGTATAGCTTTCCAATTACGTCCCTAGAGCACCCCGATCACATCACAAGAGCACCACACACAAACCAAGACATGTACATTAATATTGTAAGGAATAGAGTTCGCTTGCCATGGTTTGTGGAGCGGCTTTGTGGAGGAGATGACCCCCCTCTCTTAGTGATGCCGGTGAAAGAGAGGGAGTCTGCCCGTAGTCTTTTTCTTGGGATCGCTATGTCAGTGAAAATAACCAAAAGCTGCCAAAGTCAAAAAGAAGACCAATGACAATCCTGCAAGAGGTTTTTCCCTACTGCTTTGGTTTTGCATTTCATAGGAGGACGCACAGAACATATACTTTTCTTGTTTTCATTGTATTAAACTTTCCATCAACCTATTAGTTGTCAAGGCTGGCGGTAGGACACAGGCGCAGAGATGTGGCGGTGGTAATATTCCATTGTTTATTAAATGAAAATAAACCAAAAGGATAGCAGCTTACCGTGACTGGGTATTGGCTAAAGAGCAACAACAAACCATAATGATCCACACAGAGTGTGGTCAAACATTCACATAAATGGGTTCCCCAATTGGAGGCAACGATCTGCACCTGCCTCCAATTGGGGAGACCAACCTTAAATAGAGATGCCTAGAGGCACCTCTTTTTGCCCTGTCCTGACTATGGCCCCAGCTCAGTGCAGAGATGGCTAGGGGCATAGCCAGGACGTGACATTGTTTGACCTTCTGCAGTCATATCATAAGTGTTTTACAATGCCTCTATGTGCCATAGCAGTACAAGTAATAGAAATAGAATATAGATTATTCTGCGACACAACATAAGGTATACATTCATAGGGCCTAGAACAATCCGAAACCACTGTCACAGACAATTACAGCCGAGACAGAGTAATGCTAATTCTAAATAAGTCTCTGCACACTCGAGATACATGGGAATTTCAGTTTAATAGGCGGAGATTTTTGTCATTAGATCTTCATCAGACCCTTTAAAGTAGTTGAATATGTTGGTTTAGCACAAGAATGGAAAGGCTTCAGTGTTCATGATGAATGGGCAACACCAGTTCTGGGAAAGTTGATGATGGTGTCACACATCTCATTCGCCCCCAGCTCAAGGCTGGGGAAAACGTGCAACCAATTAAGATGAGAGTACTGGTCCAGATTTTTAATAAACAGCGTATAGTATATAATGATCTTAAATAATCATATTTGTCTTTAAAAATCCTGTTCTACCAAACCAGGTCCAACTGCTCTGCGGTGATCCCCTATCGCAGAGCAAACACCTGTCCGTCTTCAGTGTGGGGGTTAATCCAGGCCTGGCACTTGGGTGGGCGTGTTTTACTGCAGATGAATGGTAAATGTGTTGCTTTTGGGGCCGACACCCTCCCAGGGTGTGATACTGAGCCCTGTTGAAAGCTAAATTAGCTCAAAATAAGTGACATAATTAGCACATGAAGTTAACGATTCTGTGTTTTCACAAGTATAAAGGCGTTTTTATATACAAAAATGTATCCGTCTTCCCAGTGAAAACTGAGTTAACGGAAAAGCGATGCATAATTCAGGCAGATTCATCATGCTGGACACACATTGCATGTTGAAACCAACATGTAAAATCTTGATTTTATAACGTGTGTGTTCTACCCTCAGAGCCTATTTCTGTCATGCCATTTGAAGCAAGACATTTAATGTTGCATTTTCATTGCAAAGGTCTTCTTCTCAAAAAGAAAATGACAGATGTGTGCGTCCAGTCCAAGGACCCTGATGTTACCCCTGAGGTTATTAACTTGCCCTAATGTTACCACTGTTATTAATATACCCTAATGTTACTACTAATGTTATTAATATTCCCTAATGTTACTACTGATGGTATTAAGTTCAAGAATTGCTGCTTGATCCTATTTATTTAACTCCTCGTCCTAGTAGAAAGGAAAACATGAATAAATAAATGTTCCAGAAAAATACTTGGAGTTCAAACATTTATTCTTTCATCTTACAGCTCAGTACTTTTTCACAGCCGTGTGAAAATATCATGTTCACACTTGGTTGAGTTCATGCAGTGCAGTGACACCAAGATAACAGAACTGGATTTAGCAAACATTTAACTTCATTATTACCAATTTGCCATATGTAAATGGTGTTCATCGAGCTAGTTAGCTAGTTGAACCTGCAGGAAAGAAATCGTCCAAACCTATAGTCCAAAGTATCTAGATAATTGTCTGATAATTTGTGATCATGGCCTGTGTCCATAATATTCCCATAAGAGGAATAATTAATTGCATGCTGCCAGATCGTTTGACTATTTTGTTTCTTTACAATTTTCAGAAGCTGCTCTTTCTGCAGTCAGCCAGAACATAAAAATATAGACAGTGAATTGACTAGTACAGCTCAAATAAATAAATAAATACAGTGTAAATACAATGTCGTCTTGAGCAACGAGGAGCAAATCTTTGTTGTTAAGAGCATCTCCTGTGTCGGCAGTGGGAGCTAGATTGAGTAATAAGTACATTCTGGCTGGGAGTATCCAGTACGGCAGGGCCATGCCCACAATATACCTGTGTAGTGCTGAGTGACAAGCCGTCGTGTCAGGTCCCATTCTTACAGTCTATCGACGTTTAAAAGACGCATTATGATCCATTTGGGAGCAGAACTTATAAGTAAAAATGGACAGGATCAGGAGGAAGGACAAGTTAGAACCAGGTAAAGAAAGGGCCTCTTTAGACATCACACACTGCGGTAACAAGGAGATTTGCTGTTTGAAGTTTCACATTAATCTCACTGAGGTCAAAGATGGAGAACATGAAAGGAAGGGTATCTTTTGAACCATCCAATATCCACTTCATAATCAAGAAATGCATTGACGGGCCCAGTAGTTGGTGCTTGTAGATTGAGAGCACATAATGCCCTAGTATAGATATGCATCCCTCTTCTTTGTATACCTGCTACGGTCATTTATTCAAGGTGTTCCAGTCCTTCTCTGATCATGATTTGTCACCTCAACAGTTGGCATTGTAATAACAGTTCAGACAAAATAATATATATACATGACTTGTCCACAAAGGCTGTCAATGATGCCTCCCCTCAATAATTTGAAATGGTGATTTGTTATTGATTTACATGGTTTTTCCTCGGGATCCATCAACACACGCTCAAGAATCTTCAGCTCCAGGAATAACCAAGACTTTGATGTCCATCATTAACGTTGCGTGTTGGAAACGTTCAACCAAATATCACCCGCAAAGTTGTAATATGTCCAGTCATAAACACGTCACATCATTGCTGTTTCATTGTTCTTCAATACTTCACATTATAATGAGACATAAACGGGTGTTGTCACTGAAGAAACAGAAAACATTTTTGAGTAGATTTTGAGGCTGAGGCAGACAAAGCATGTCAAACATTTATGACAGGTTTGAAAGTTTGCTTTTAGTAAAGTGCATTAAAATAAATCACTAAATGTATTTGCAGCTTTGTCTCAGGGGATATCAGTGATACGAGAAAAGGCCCCAGATCATTCTAATGGTGTCAGAGTCATAGGCTACGTCCAAAATAGCCCTCATTCCATATAAAGCACACTTCTTTTGACTGGATTCCTTTATTACAATAGTAAAAAGAGCTGTTTAGGACCCGGTCGCATAGACTGGAAATCTTAATGGTGCTGTGATAAGGAATGCCATTACTGCAATAATCACCGAATGGAATAATAATTATATATCATCTCTAAAAAAGTGAGGATATTATTGCTGAAAAAGAGTGCCGGGTGAACTTTAGGTCTGCATCACATTAGCATAAATTCCAGTGTACATTTTAGGACACATTCAACCTCACCCCTCCTTGGTGTTTTCTCTCTGTTCTGATCTCAAGCAGCATTTGCCTTTGGAAAGAAAAAAGAAACCATTGACAGAGAAAAAAGCATTATTTTTTGTTTGTCTCCCATCTCCTCAAGTCATTAGGGAAAAATATCCGTGCTTAGTGAAATGGGGAACCTTGTGAATCCAAAAACCTTAGTAATTTTCTTTATTGTGCTCTTCCTGATAGATGAGGATTTATGAAGGCTAACTCAAGCCCATTACTCTCTGAGGGCTGCTTCATTAGCTCGCTACATATCATTAATACACTTTACTCCTTCAATATCAGGCAGCGGAAAATGGCTTTGTTTTATCATACCTGCGTGTGTGTGTGTGTGTGTATGTGTTAGTGCCTCATCTGTTGGTGCCCATCCTCAGCAGAGGAGCAGAAAACAAGCTCCTTCTTTCACTGACACCTTTCTCAAGTAGTCCTATAAATAAATCCAGGAGCACAAGGGCCAAAGGAGCTTCCACAACAGCAGCGCCTACACCTTAAAGGGCCACACTGAAAACCTGCATCCACTGACCTAGAGTCAAAGACCACACGTACCGTTCATGCATTCTGTGGTTGCGTCCAGTGCGAACCACGTTCGAGGCGGTTTTGTAAGCAAAATGCTAGTTAGCTGATGGGGTTGGAAAAAGGTCAATGTCAGCCTTACAAGCATTTACAACATTTATCTCGGAGGTTCACTATGCCCGGCCAGCCTAATAACAAAGGTTGGACCCACTTTGTAGGGGATGACTGTTCCCTCATTTACTTCAGGCCAAAGTGTCAGTGCTGATGGTGCCTCTTACCCCTTGTGTGCCTTTTACAATCAGATATAAGTCAGGACTTGTCACTGTTTGTTATGCCATGTATTCATACTGAACCTTTAACAGTAACGCATGCTCTCACCAATAATAGATCTGGACTCAGTATGTTGTATAATTCCAAATAATGTAATATGCCCCTAGAAAAACGGTCCCTTGTCTAGAATCGGTCACAGTTGTCAAATGTTAAAGCTCTAATATGGGGTAAATTATGGTGAGGTTCTTATCTCCAGAGGCCTCAACTGTATAAGACAGAAGACATTCTCCATGAACTGTACATCTGAAACCCTTGTCGTGTTAAATATGTAATGGACATGAAAGTCGATCTCTTTAAGGCCCAATGTGAAAGCTGATATTTCTTTGCAGAACATTATTGATTGATGTAATCACGTTTTCCCCCAGGATACATGTGTTTGCCAATAAGTATGATCTCTTTCTGTCCACTGACTCTGTCCACATCAATTGACATAAACAGTCATTTTACCCATTCAAAGCTCAACACAAATGCCTTCATCTACTCCCCCAGAATCAGATTAATACCATTAATGCCATGAAGAGTATGTGTCCATTATGATGGAAATTAGAGAAAGGCTTGTATGCAAAGCAAACTTAGCACAGAGCCAATAAGTACACGGAACAGAACAGCTAGCATGCTAGCATTGCCCGTAGACCTCCAGTCATTGACCAACTGTAAGTTAGCAATCATGCTAGCGTTAGATTACAACTTCCTTCTAGCTTCACACGGATATATAAAAATGTATCAGACTCTGTTGAAGGGTACACATTGTCAGATTCATTAACTTTATGAAAAGAGGCATAGCCCATATTAAAGTTCCAGCCATTATGGTAGTCTCAGCCTTTTCCTTGGGTAAACGGTTTGAGCTCTCGCCAGATCTAAAGAACCTTCTATTCGTACTGTTTGCCAGAGCTCCCCGTATTCTTGTTTAAACCCAGGGTGGCTTTATTACGGCTAGAATCACTATTCTGCACCACCCCACAGGTGCTCTTCATTCATTCCCACAAAGTAATATTCTCTGAGGCTCCGATGCAACCCCTGGGTACGCCGTCACCCTAATCCCCCTGTATAAATTTCCCTCCTCTCCCATCCTCCCGCCTCAAACTCTTCTCATAAAACTGCGGTTGATTCCCCGCTGGTTGATCCTCTAACATGGCTCATGTTTTGCTTTTGTGTGTAATTATTGGTCTCACAGTTACCCTGAAAATGCTGCTTCCAGCACTCCTCAGCAGTGTCGTTAAGGGATCATCTCGTTCTGGTGGATCACAGTCCTGCTCTGCAGGTTAGTAGCAGTTGCTCTGTGATATGGCTTTATGCTCTAAGACCATCACATTTAAGATGTTCCCTTCAAACCAGAGACTGATTTCGACCTGGGACACCGGTTGGGTGAATTCTTTGAGTTAGGCAGAATATTAGACCAGCAGGCCCCAGACCTCGTAAAATGATTTGATACACAAAATGAAAAAATAATGGCAAAGATAAATAACGATATAATACAAATGGAAGGACATCATAGAAATAATTCTTTTTGGAGTCTCGTTAACGAACTTTACCACGGAGAGAACTGGTGATGATTGGACCATGGAAGACATCTACCAGTCCGTGTAGATCAGTGGCCGCCAAAGGCACCAATTAGAAAGAAATAAACAATTAAAAAATAATAACTAGAACTCCAACAGTCCCATAGTCTAATTAGGGTAATCAAAGAAGATCCCGTGTTGGGAAAACACTCACTGCAGTATATCATCCATCTTCTTTATTACCATAATAACAAACTGCTTGAGGGATACAGTAAAGGGCATCTTTCTAACGAAATAATTTACAATGAAGATCATGACAGTAGCTTGAGTGAGCTGCATTAACAGCACAATTTACAGGCTATGATAAGCTTATACTCGGATGGCCATGGTTCTAATGCTGTATCTCCTTGTATGTTCATCGTAATGGCATTTGAAGCGAACGCGGATGGCATTATCCTCCAGACTCCGTTACAGGCTGGCACACGGTTAAATGTCCTATTGCATTTCATTGTAACAAGTTCAGCCCTCGGCCTGTGCTGTTAGGCATTACTCGGGAATAGATCAACCGCGCCCGACTCCGTAACATCATTATCCCACTGGCAGACACAAATATAATGTTACTGTCTATTAAGGATGGGTCTTATCGCAGCTCTCGCCAACCCCTACCAAGGATAGATAGGGAAGAAGAAAAGAATGGGGACAAATTACCTTGGCTCCCGTTGTGTCTCATTCCACTCCCTGTTCCCTACGTGGTGAGCGGCCATGGCCCGGTTCAAAGGAGGTGCACTATTTAGGGAACAGGGTACAATTTAAGACACTAATACGGTAAAGCGGTTAAAGACTCAATGTGATCTCGAAGCAGCAATTGACAGGAGAAAAGATACTTCATCCACAAGCTACACCCCCTTTAGTTACCGATGCTAGCGCAGTCAAGCGTGGACCAACTCCGCGGAGTCCACTGTGAATGCACTGAGAGAACCGTCAATGATTGCTACTAAAGATGACCATCCATCCTGATATTGTATATCCTATAATCGACCTGTCTATCATGGGTTGTTGGCTTGAACAGCATTCATGACGAGGTCCTCTTTACTGTAGTGGCCAAGAAAAACAACAATGTTGCTATGGATACATTCCGACGCATGTTCAAATATTTCAAGGCTGATTTAGTGAGTCGCTGTAATTATTTACAGATCTATAGTTCATGACAATTTTTTTTTTCAAAGTCCTTAAACATGAAATGAAGCTAAATCATGTTGGGTCAGCCACCTGAGGCTTAGGGTTACATCATGTTGGGTCAGCCACCAGAGGCTTAGGGTTACATCATGTTGGGTCAGCCACCAGAGGCTTAGGGTTACATCATGTTGGGTCAGCCACCAGAGGCTTAGGGTTAAATCATGTTGGGTCAGCCACCAGAGGCTTAGGGTTAAAT
>JACXGJ010000385.1:43229-132255 GCA_016801105.1 Esox niger
GGCTTAGGGTAAATCATGTTGGGTCAGCCACCAGAGGCTTAGGGTTACATCATGTTGGGTCAGCCACCAGAGGCTTAGGGTTACATCATGTTGGGTCACCCACCAGAGGCTTAGGGTAAATCATGTTGGGTCAGCCACCAGAGGTTTAGGGTAAATCATGTTGGGTTAGCCACCAGAGGTTTAGGGTACATCATGTTGGGTTAGCCACCAGAGGCCAAGTCTTTGAATGCTGCATCTTCCAGGTAGAACAGTGATTTAGTCAGCTGATGATCTTGTAGAGGGCAGATTAACGTCTTAGTTCATGATCCCGTATGAATGGTGCTAAAGCTAATTCATTTTTTTACATAGCTTGACAGAGTTTGTTGTGGCTTGCTAGAGTTGTGCACTGGTTGGTGAATTGCCATATCAATGGATTTTTTTTGCAAACTGTCAACAAAGGTAATAACTTGTTGTTTTGACGATAAGAAGGATATGACTGACTCTAGGCTGTATACCAAGACCCACTGACATCCTGCTACAAGAGTGATCTCTTATCAACAAAGCCAACAAACCAATCTAGACTACAGTGAATAGACTTGCTGTTGATCTTGGTTGGATGGATGACAAGACCTGATAACATGTGCATTCCTTCATCCATAAGATCGGTACTTGGTGCCAAATCATATGATGCTTCTACATAGCGTACAGCTTCTGAACGGAGCACTGAAAGGGCCTGACTTAAAAACGTGAAACGGGAACAGGGTGTAATTTGGGTTTTGTTATTGTCCCTGAGGCTTTGATCTTTGCTAAAGCATGCTGGGATGAAGCAGAGGGGAGCAGAGCTGTGAATGGAAAGTCTTCTGTCTGGGTTATCTGTTAGCTAATGGATTTATTTTATTCATTTGAACTCTGGGTACTCCAATTTTCTATTCTGCAAACTCAAATAGGATTATGCTCATACAGTACCCCCCCTGCACCCCCCCCCCAGTGTTGCCTAAGCAACCACAACACATTAAGGCCAATGAATATTTTTCATCAAAGTTGAATTTAGCGTTGTTCTATTTTATTCGCCCCTCTGTGAGCAAAATGATCTGATTTGGACAAACGGTTGGCAGGAAAAGGAAGAAACATTATATCAAATAAAAGAAACATGCTTTAGCAGTGACTATTAGGACGTTTCAGCATGGCAGAACTACACCAAACGAAACAAGATGTTCTGTTATAAATATCCACCAATAAACCATAACAAACGTACACAACATACTGCACTATTTTCTTTTATTAAAAACACAAGACATCATCTTTTAATTAAATCAACACATTATCATTATAATTTTCTGGAATGACTCCCGAATTTCACCTTGTGACCTACAAAGTCAGCGAGTCCGAAATTCAGTGGGAATAGGTTGCCATTTGGGAGCCTTGCCCGCCCTCAAGACTAGAAGGATAGAAGACTGACAGCGGAGTCGGAAAACAGTCCATTCAATTAAAACCTTTGGTACCGCAGACAACTAGTATAATTAATATTATCTTAGCTGTGGATTTGGAGCGCTGATCAAGGAAAACGTAATTATTGCGATAATAATTTGATATCTGCAATTTTAATTAGGTTTGATAATAATTTCATTGAAGCATTGGAGCACAAGAGCAACATAGTCAGAACATGGTTCTCCAGACATCAATTTATAAGTGAATAATAATAATAACGTGCCCTGACAGTGTACATCAATGTAATATTTACACTAATGAACTGGAGGGGCCTTCTCACCATATGAGCATTACATAATGCTAACAAGCCTTACGCTTGATTTAGACCTAAAACTGCAAACCTATTTTCTATAACTGTAGTTCACCACATTTGACCAGAAGCCAATGGGAGTTGGTTAAAAGTAGTACACTATATTTGGTCCAGGGTGGCTTTTGGGATGCGGACCTACTCTCTGTTGGGCTAAAATGGATTAAACTTCTCGCCGCTGTGGCTCCTTCATGCACAGCCAAATCCTGTCATAGGCAGATGATAACTTATGTAGAGCTGAAATAGGCTCTCCACAATGATCCCCATTTCCTGGCTCTGCTGGCATGAAGCATGGGTGCAAATTAAATCCAATCCAAACTCTTGGCTTTCTGCAAGTAATATTTAATCCCAGGGAGAGGTTATGGTCTGTTTGTTTTGGTTTTTGTGTGTTTATTAAACTTTACCCATAATCCTACAGGTGGCAATGGGTAAGGATTCAACAGTCGAGAGATCCCTAACGATTAAGTAGGGACAGCAATAGGAAACAGACACACACCCACACACAGAGAATACACCAACCGACGCACTCAAACAGCGCATTCACATGGAGGATTATGACACACTAAGGATCGCCTCTAGCTGTTCTTCAAACAAACAGCACATTGCAGTCGTTAATCTGTACTTGAACTGCATTTTTTCTCCATTCGTACCCTGTAATGCACCATATGTCATATTGGTTGTTGGTAGGAGAAAATAAACCTTATAAACCTTGGTTCAATCTGGTGTTTGAGTTACTTCTGCACCTTACAATAGCAACCAATAAATGTGTTGTTTTCACGAGAACAGCACGCAATTAAGATCATTGATTGGTAATAGTTTTTTTCCAACCAGACATGGGTTCAAATACTATTTCACATATCTGAATGACTTTGAGAAGAATGGAAAACACAAATAGTGGGGTTGAATATTAGATTAGCGTGTAGTTTTATATTGGAATGTTGATTTGAAGATAGCTTTTAAAGTTTTGGAATGTGCTGTTAGCATTTCGTCCAAATTATATCATGGCAAGTATTTGAAACACTTGTTAATTTGAAGAAAAATTATATTTATTTAGAAGGTTTGCTTACAGCAGCTTCCCAAAGGCAGAAAAAAATACATTGTCCTGTTAGAACAATTTAGCAAAAAACTAAGTGCAGTACTGTGTCTTGACTCTCTTATGATAAGATGCAGGCCATGTCTTAAACTGAGACTGTGTCCAGTAGCTAATCTGTCCCCTGTTCTTTGTTACAGTATATTTGTCTGTATTCCGAAATGTAATAGCTGAATCATAAGTTGTTGCTATGAGGTGATGAATGTCTTCGTTTTTGTGTTAATATTCCACAGCCCCATATATCAGGGGTTGAAACTACAACAGTAATGGAGAAATTGCCCTTTTAAAGTCACTTAAGAATTTGGTATTCATGACTAACCCCATCAGCTATTCTTGTTAACTCTTCCTGTGTTTAAAACAAGATTCTAAATATTTTACGTTAATAAATGATGGCACATTTTCATACAGAATTATATTAACTTTCATTTTGCCAAACATTTGCAGATTATCATTACAGAATGTTTGAAAAAGAAAATGCTCCAGGAAACAATTAGAAAAAACAATCAATTTGTTAAAATATTTTTATTTCATGTAACCATTGAAATGTTCAAACAACGTGATTATTTTAGGCTGTACATTTAAAAATCCTCAAATTTAAAGTAAATGAAAATACCAGCGTATTTGAGTCGAAGACGAAACTCATGATGAAGACGCCTCACCGAAACGAACAGACGATTAATTAAAAATGTAACCAGGAGAAAAAAATTAAGTGGGAAAGAACAAAGCCACAGTGGATTAGCGCCTGCTAATCATACCAAATGTTTAATTTATAAGAGCAATTTGTGATTACAATGAGTGAGTGCATAACAATATAACAACCTAGCAAGCACCCTCTTTCTGTCTCAACATTCGTTTCGGACATAATTGATGTGATCCGCGCTCAGAAACACAGCACTCTCCGACAGTGTCCCCAATGGTATCCTATTCCATTGGCAGTGAACTGTTTCACCTGGGATACAGGTGCACTGTGTAGGGAATACGATGCTATTTAGGATACACTGCGAGAAGTTAGACCCCAAGCTGCTCCTGGCTAGGAGTGTTGTTGAGGTTCATTTCCTGGTATTGGATTTTTAATGGTTTTCCTATTATCAGAGGTTTAGACCAGGGGGAATGGAAAAGGTCACTGCACTGTCACATTTTATCAGCAGAGACCAGTCGTACGCCACGCACTCCATTCAGGAAGGTGAGGAAAGAGAGGAACGCTCATGCCATCCGTTATACTTGTTTATCTACGGATGGAAAGAGAGGCGGAGAGAGAGAGAGACTGATAGTGTCATTAGAGGCCGGGAGCAGAGACACTCTGGGATAGACTGTGATAGGAGAGCAGACCAACGCCAGTCCTTTTCAGAGGGCTTGTTCAGAATGTGTCAAATATCTCATGGCCAATGTTATTGAATGCCTGGTATAAATCACGGTTCCCAAGTCTGGCTAGTCGGTTTCACCGGAACCGTTTAAATTCAATCCCTGCAGATAAGTGCTGGACGGCGGGAGGTTCGCCAATGTTGGAATGTCTGTTTGGTTGTTATCAATTCATCACAAGATGGACAGATAAGTGTAGAAAACAAGATTTAGCTACCGGTATGTCAAGTCATTTTGTGTGCACACCGATTGTAGTGCCGTGACGGTTGAGCATTGTCATGTGTTTAGGTCTAAATAAGGGTGGGCAATGAGAAATACACTAAAATCTGACTGCACACTAGTAGTAGTCGGGTTAAACTGCCTGGCAAATCAATTTCTGTTACATGTGTCTTTAAATAAACAAGTACAACGAAATTCAGTAAAGGGAACTGTACCGTCATTGTCCCATACACGTGTCTATTGAGACTGCCCTTGACAATTACTTATGCAAAGAAGTATTTTACTGCATTATGCAGTAATTATGTCACCATATGTTGTGTATTACAAACATCTACTCAAGCGGGGAGGTAAAGCTTAAGTGTTGCTGCTGTTTCAGGTCAATAGGTCAGAGGTGCATGGAGCACTGAAGGAAAAACATCTGGATTGACTGGGCTTTCTCACACAGGGCAAAGAAATGCTTTAAACATAAGAAAATGTAACTATATTTGAGGAGACATTTGCGAAAATACGTTAAATAATTTGCCAATGGAACAAGACAAATTTCCTGATATTCAAGGCAACTTGGGCTAGTAAAGAAACATTTTCCTTATTTTCAGGATGGTTTGATTTTTAACCTGGAAACCAGATATATATATAGTTGATAAGACATATATTGTTTGCAGCGCGATGAATAAAGAGGAGACGTTCCACAAGTAAAATTGTCCAAAAAGTCAAAGTAAAAAAGAGAAGTAATAAACAGAATAGTCTGTCAGGATTTCTATTGAAGAACAAGAGTCCAGCAGGTCTCTTATTAATTGAGAATAGCAGGGGTTTGTGGTGAACAAACACTCCCCACCGACACAGGCTAAAAAAGAGCATAAGGAACACATGGTTTAGTGCTCACAGTGGGTCGGGAGCTAAAAAAGCAGGGAGAAAACCTATTTGTGAATTACAGTGACATTGCAAAAACAGTCAAAGATGGTCATGGATATTATACTGTAGGTTTTTCTTTGGCTTCAGAGTTGGTCCCAGCTATACATGTGTGACAATGACCAGCACTCATTAAACTCAAGTCAAATCTTTGGCGTGGGAAACATTGTGTTGGTTTGTTTTCTTTTAAATATTTCTGTACATTTCATGCTTCACTGTGAAAGAGTCCTGCCAGTAGTCCAGTGAAATAGCTATTATTTAAAAGGAAGGAAAAGATGTGCAAATTATCACAGGGGTAAAAATAAATATTCACTGATCAATCCTCAATCTATGTATCTATCTCTTGATGTCATATGCAATCTATCTATCTATTTGTCACATCTGTCTGTTGGTCTATCATGCTTTGTTTTCTATGCATATTGAATTGTCTAAATAAGCTCCTACAGCGACTGAATAATTGGTCCAATTACACAAGGTAATGTAGTCAAATCAGGAACTGCATGGCCTGCAACAGCTACAAGGAAAAACAATCAGATATCAGGAGAGTTTGTACCCCGTCACCGCTTCTCAACCTTGCATTTTAGATTTTTTTAAGTCCACAGTGGCTTTGAACATCTTTGTTCCAGTTCAACATGAATATTCATTAACATTCATCCAGTGTTTGTAATTAAAACCCAGAGGCCTGGAGTCAGCAACCATTCAACTTGTACTGACTTACTTATTCTTTTATGCCTAAATAAATGTTGTCCACTTTTCCTGTTCTCGTATTTGTACCCAAGCAACAACACCAGTTTTTTTCAAGCCCTACCACCAAGACACAGATGCTGTCCACCTGGTCATTTGCATTATTTATTGTATTGGCCAGTGTACGGTCCACCTAGACATCCAATCGCTGAGGTACGTTCACACCATTCCCACAGAGAGAAGTTGTTTGATAACTTACTCTTTGTGGCCATTTTTATTTCATGGAAAGCTATTTGACTCGTATTGTAATTAGTTATGGGTCATAATTGTAAATTGTTGGTCTTGGCATAGGCAGCGATTGCCATAAATTACGCCCGTGGAACAGTAGTTATTGTAGTAACTTCACTCTCCCTGGCGGGCGTATTCAGCAGCCATTGTGCAGGACTCCCACACCTGGCAGGGGGCAGGTGTAATTGACGAGCAGGTGGAAATGATGGTAATTCGTGTGCTGGCTTTTGCCCTTTCCACCTAATGGTATTTCATCAGTCTGATAAATACCATCTTCTCTGGGCAGAGGCTCAAAGTGGCAAGCCGGGTATCTGCGGTGTTAATTAGGACTTTAATTAATTTAGGTTGGAAAGACTCCCGCAGCATTTTGATGTGGCGTTCTAACAGACATGCGTACACTAGGTGCATGTCATCCTGACACTGGCACTTGTCTTGGAGATGAATTTTGTGTGAGGGATTGTCATTGGAACTGATTGTGTCTAAAATGAAATGGCAACCCCTAACACCCCATGCATCTCAAATTGAGCACTGCTCCCTGCAGAGTGCACTCATGTCATTAAGTGCTCTATGGTAGTACTGTGCCATTTGGGAAGCACACCGCATTTGCACATTCCATTAGTGCCAAGCTTCTGCACTGCAAAACATTACTGTAAAAAAGACATTGAAAAACCTAAATATATACGGAGATATTTGCTTAAAATAAGGGAAATAATCTGCCAATTGAACAAGACAAATTATCCGAGGTGAGACTTACAACAAGCACACAAGCACAAATATTAAGTCACTTGAAATTGGCCTGTATATTGATAATTTTTTTTAACAACACAGCACTGTGCAAGTTTTTACATCACCTATTGACAGTGAATTCAATATGGGTTCCATGACTCCATTAGGACCTGTCACTTTCATTACTAACTATGACCTGTCTGAAAAATAATATGGACATTTTGACCAGTTTGCACAAGGTTTAATCTAACTAAAACAGGGGTGTCAAACCGGTTCCATGGAGGGCCGAGTGTCTGCAGGTTTTCGCTCTCACCTTGTACTTGATTGATTAATTAGGTCACTCATCGGTTAGTTTCTATCCTCACCTGGTTGTTTAGGTCTGAACTGGGAACCAATTTATAGAAAAAAAATTAAAATAAACCTGCAGACACTCGGCCCTCCGTGGAACCCGGTTTAAAAGGTAATGTAATTGCTTCTTCTGAGCAATTGTTGCTTATGTATTAGGTTTGGTCAAACGACCCAGAATGCATGCTAGTTTTTCTTTATCTTTTGCATAGAACACCAGGGTGTTACATTATTTTCCAGCAGCAAATGGAATCAAGGAGTATATGTTCGGACACAACTTAGCTAGCTAATGTTAGCTTATCATCTTGACCAAAGACTTTTGAGAAACCTTCCTAAATCTTATCTGCGCTCATAAAAGTAAAACAAACAAGAACATTGAATTATTTTCTACGTCAAAGAATTGTTTCCTTAATCTAGTAACTTACACTTGGCTTTCCTTGACCATCTAGCTAACTAAGTTAATGTAACTGTCAAGTAGATATTAAAACAGTTTTTGACAGTTTTAATATCTTAAATGAAAAATTCTGCATAAGGCATCTTTACAAAAATGGTCAGTTTTCAGTCTGAAAATATTAATATTGATTGAATGTCTCAATTCTGTTTCTGTGCCTCTCTTAAGTCAAAATAACTTGTTTTCCCTTAAACATATCTCAAACCAAGATGTATATGCTAAACAATATGTCCAAGGCATAGCTTCTCAAACCAAGCATTATTATCTAATACAAATGTTGCTTGTTAAGGAAATGTATCTTATTATTATAACCTGGAAAAATATACATCATAAGACTTCGATTTTTTTGCAGTGTGGTCAAGAGATGTTTAATGACCTGTTATGCAGTTGTTATGGTAACAAGTGCACAACATACTGGCATGTCATTATTAATGAAAAGATTGATGTGCAGAGTCATTCCTATTTTAATATTACACGTGTGATTATGCAGAATATGTCTGATAGGCCAATACATTATTTCAACACTTAATCTCGATTCTGGATAACTACTATATTCAATCCTATGTTTGTAGACAAGCTGCAACAAACCTTTGGACTTCTGCCTGGTAACAAATAAGAAATGACATTAGTGATCAAAACTGTCTGCAATATAATTATAACCAGTTTCTGAGGTAGAACACAAAAAATCATATCAGCGTTCAAAAGAGAAGACAATACAGTGTTTAACTTCCATCTGAGAAAGACTTTGAGCTTAATGTTCCTTAAAATGAAGACACTTCATCTAGTCCAGTAGTTTTATTAATATAGCTGACAGTGCCATGCTCATTTACCACACTAAGTTTTCTCATCTATCTATATCTATCTCCTTTTGTCAATCTATCCTTTAAATATATAACAACAGGGTTGGTGTATAAAGTGTTATACAACGACAGCCACTGTAATCTGCTACATTAATAACATTGCTATTCCGTTCCAAATGTTGTGAACATGTGTGTCAGCATAAAAAGTGACTTGACTGTTCTTTTGTTAGGCATTACTATTTTTGTTAGAACTTAAACGATAAATTTGGTTAGATTAGATCGTGATATTGGTATTGATATGGAGAATACTTCGGCAGCATCTCAAACATTACCTGGTTTAGTGTTGTTTCTCCATTGCTGTCCTCTTGCAATGGACGTGAAGTCTGTGGGCGATTCTCCTCTTTTAGGCGGTTGCTGTTGGTTGGTGTCCCTTTGGTTGGTGCTTGGTAATGTGGGTGGATTGACTTCCTGCCTGTTGCGCCCGGTCCTGGGTCTCCCTCAGATAGGGCCACAGTGTCACTGGACCCCCAAGGTTTTTCACTGCTATATTAGTGTGCTGTGGGGTGGGCAGGGGCAGTTCTCCTTCTGCATTGTAAATCCTTGTTAATCTAAGGAATGTGCTCTCAGAATGTTCCTTGTCTCCTGAGAATGGTTCTCAACCATCTAAGAGAAGTTTCTCCCCGTCCTCTTTACATATTTCAGTTCTTGATTTTCATATAAACCGACACGTTTTCACTGGGTCATTTTGTGGTATTGTGTTTAGATTGAAGGCATTTTTATTTCTATTTAATGAATTACAAATTAAGTGAATGTAGGGAGAGTAATGGAGTCAGAATAATTTAAGCAGATAATGTACATAACCCATAAGGTAAAAAACAAAATCCATGACCAGGTATGTAAACACTAATGTTAATTGATTTGGCAGTAGGTGGTCAATTGGCTTTATTCCTATTTGTCATCTATTGACTCTGAATATGAAAGGAATCTGAAAGTAACTGAAAGCAATCGGATTATGCAATTTCTGGAGTTTAAGTACTCCTAAAGTCATGTCAACTGATGATAATTGCATTTTAAAGTAACCTATTCATTAGATACATTATTTTGATTTAAATTAAAACATTCAGTCAAGTAGATTATCATTATACTGTAGCACATTGCTAATTATCCACACTAAATTCTATCTATATCTATCTGTCTAACCATCTACTTATTTATTGGTAATCTATTTTCATGTAATTAAAACGAAAACTTCTTCCAATCCAGTAGCTCTGATATTTTAGCTGACAGAGCATTGCTCAGTAAGAGTGGTTTCCTGATGCTTGTTGATTTTTTACATTTTGTTGGGTCTCTTTTTAAGTAATTACATACTGAAACTACCTAACTCACTGATTTCAAGTACTATGATTCCCTGACAAGAGACTGATCAAGATTTTAACAAAGAAATATTCTGTAACTACACCAACCAGTACTGAATGTACTGAAAGCATTGTTGATGTCCTTATTAAACATTCCTTTTTAATTAAATGTGTATTCTAATTGGTTCCAGAGCAATCCTGTTATCACATAATAACTGTTACATTCTTCAACTGTGGCTAAATTGTTTTGATCTTTTTAAGAACAATCTCGGAGTGGGAGCAGATGCTACACTGCCCGTGTCTTAAATGACACACCAATCCCTACAGCACAGTGCAGTATTTTCAACCTGAGCCTGTAGGGATAAGGGAGTCATTTGGACCAAAGAAAGTGTTTTCAATGGACTCCTGCGCCATTCAATCATCTGAAGTCGCGGACGTCCCCACAGTATTACAACAAACGGATGGCGATGGCCGCGAGGCAGCGCACAAATGAGATTATTTAAATGTTTTTTATCATTAGTGAGTGTTGTGTATGGAAATGACAACCTCCAAGGTACGGCTGTCATCCCTTCAAGCAGATGTCCAGATTACATATTTGGAGACAACATCTTTGATGAGCTAATGATACAGATGCCGCCTCTAAATTCGACCATCTTCTGACATTTACAATTCGCACCTCAAGTGTCAGATTTTATTTGCCCCAAAAGAAATATATCAACCACTAAATGAAAGAAAAACACATCACACATTCCACGTGACAATTCATGTTTCCTTTCTGCTACAGGATTATTTTCCCGCTGTGTGAAAGTGGCTCGAATGAAGGTATTGCATCTGTAGTGTATTGTCATCAGCTCAGTAATGAGGCCTGTCCAGCCGTGCAGTGGGAGTGTGTCGGACTAGGCCTGGAGATAATGTAACAGATGGGGATCTGTGAAACTCACTCCTCAGCCTGAAGTGTCTCCACTTGCGCTGGCGATTAGCTACAGTGGCTTTTCAGGGCATGACAAGACTGGCTAAGATTCTTCAGGGGAGGGTAGCAGCCCTAGAAAGCCATAGGTTCTTGGTTCAAGCGTCACAATGAGGTGAAATGGGAGATAGTAACTCTAAGCTGTGTGAAAACAGCGGGCCGTTGACTGTGGGAGTCAACTCTTGATCGGTAAATACACAAAGTAGCTAGGATGTTACGTTGCGTTAGGAGCATACAAGCTAGCTGTTCAGCGTTAACTCATGGTTCCATGCAACTGTACAAAAACACACAATACACCCGTGAGCTACACCGTTTCAACAGAGAAAACCTCTTCCAAAAGTATGACACACCCCATTAATAACTATATTAGATATATTGCCTTTCAAATAGCAGACATACTCAGAGTTAAAAACTCTGAGGAAAACTCGCCACACATCTGTTATGAGGGGTCATGAATGATAGAGTGACCAATGACAATAAACCTTACTGACATCAGAATTAATCCAACCAATCAGGGTGGGGGACAAAGAATATTACGTGCATGTGCTTTGAAGGGAAATTTAGGCTTGAAGCTATATTAAACAAATTACTGGTTACTCATTTATTTATTTGACATAGGTTAAGTATATATTCCTCTGTCAATGTAATAGTTGAGTCCGTAACCCTCACCAGACTGCCTTACATTCAGAAGTCCATGACTGTGGGAAGCATTTGGCACAACTCCACACGGTCCAGTCTGGAGAAGTCTGGAGAAGTTGGCAAGCATCTAAACCCCAGCCAACTCCAGAAATATTCACAAAATCTCCAATTAGAGCTGAAATTCACCTCTCCCTCTCTCTTGCTCTCTTTCTCTCTCTCTCGTTTGTCAGTGACTCATTTGGAGTGGGGGATCTCACGCCTCCCTTCCTCGCCTTTTTGGAAGCACCACTTTTAATGACTAATTAATCAAAACTTGGCTCCTTTACAGCTACGGAGGCAAACTAATCTGCCTCCTTAAGGGATCGGTGTCAGGGAGGGTGGCGCGAGCTAGCGCAGAAGCGGTCGGCCAGCAGGTCCTAATCCATCAATAATCATACAAGGACAAAGCCCAGCTAACCATGCTGGGGGATCTCAAGGGCTCCATTATGAAACAAAACAACGGAGAAGCATGTTAATAGATTTATGGTGCACGTCCCAAATGCCACCGAAATGTCAACCTGTTCCCTAGTGCCTTATTCCCTGCATATGGCCCATAGGGTTTCGGTTAAACGTAGGGCACAGTGAAGCAAATAGAGTGTCATGCGTGACACAGCAATTGCGTTGACATGGATGGCGCATATAAAGTGTAACGCGAACATATAAATCTCCAGAACAACTCAAGGGAAAACATGCCGACAGAAATGAATGTAGGCTACAACTTTTTATTCAAGTTTTCAAATGTAATTTTGCCCTTCTTGTTTGGGCGGGGGGTTGATCGGCATTAAAAATATTATTTATTTGATCAATAATTGTAGTATATGGTGTGGAATGGATGTGGAAATTAAGCATATTTCATAAAGCTCACTAGAGAAAAAGAGGATGCAATAAGAGGAGACTATGCTGCCATTTTAAGGTCAGCTAAACAAAAAATACTTTCCCTAATCAGAACAAGACTTGACTGGAACAATTATGACAGTTGTCTAAACACTGTTCAGGTTAGATAGTTCCACAAACAAATTTAGGGAGCTCTAGGTTGATGATCATCATATTTTCAAACCGAAAACGCCACGTACTAGTTTAACCAATGATCTGGCTGCAACTGCAGGAACCTAGCCTCGGGAAGCGATCGCTAACGGATGAGGGCTCTGACGGGGGATTGCAGAAGCACCAGCGCCCCTACGTCCTGCGGCTACATGCTAACGTTGTCAAGAGATTTTGGTGGTTTTTGACCAAACATTACGATGACAGAGGAGAATGGTCGGGCACATTCGAGCTGAAGAAAAATCACACACGTTTTCAAGCGAAGACACAACGTCTGAATAGTTTGATGCGTAGGTGGCTTTAATGGCAAACTAAATATGGCACTATAATCGCTAATTTTGCCATCATGCCAAAGTCGATGCATTTCCGAGAAGGTGGATGAAAAGGTTGAAATGTTAAAACTCTACTTACGCGTAATGGTAACAGAAATATATGTTTTCAGCCGATGTTTTCATGTATTTTCAGTTAAGATTTGGTTTCAGGTATTTTATGTTTTTTTTAAGACGAAGACAGTGGAAAATAAAGAGAGTTGTTTGAAAGTGTACAGTTTGGGCTCTGCAGTAATATTTTATTTAATTGAATATGGGTCTTACTAAGAATCAACGTTGTGATTATTATGAAAACATTTGCAATATAATTTCCCTAAATGATGTATTCTTTATTAGATGGGTGTCATAGAGGAGACCAATTGTTGCTCAATAATTTGAGATTCATTAATAACACTAATTTGCTGCATTTAGCCTGTAGAAATCTGGGTGGCATCTTGAATTGCACCCTATTTCTTATATGGGGCCCTTATCAAAAGTAGTGCACTATATAAGGAATAGGGTGCCATTTATAAGTGCATACATGCGGGGTTTTTTAATAGCAGAATGTGTGAGGAAAGGTAACATTAGTCTGGGCACAAGCCAAGACATCCAAAGATTAATGGGGTGCAAAAAGCATTTGTGTATTTCTCTTATAAAGAAAGGATTTACTCTTAGGCTACACTAACAACAAAAAGGAAAGTCAGCCATGTTTCCTCACCGTTTCTCATGTTGCTGTGTAGGTCTATATAATTACCAGGTTGTACCATTTGTACACCATCCCATTCTGGGAAAGATTTCTATTATCACAGCTTGCCTTTAGCTGTGTATCTACAGTGTTCATGTCATCCCAAAAAGGTCCTTGTTCCCTAATAGTGTATTAGAGAGTCTAAAGAAATGCACTATAAATTAAAGTGAGGCCATTTGTATGTAACTCGTGCGATGGGAACGGTAAATTTCAATGCTGGCTCAGCGAATTCACATGGCAGCGGAGTTGAAAACAGACACAGCATTTGTGTACATCCACAGATTCTCTTCAGGAATTCTTCAGCCCGCAAAAAAAAAACAGAGACATTGAGTTTCGAGCATCAAGACTTGGCTGCGAGAAGACGTTTGAGATCGCGTGTCGGAATTGTACGGAGATCGACGCACAAATGTATTTGGATATATATTTAAGTCTCAACCACCCACTCTCTCCAAACTTGGTCGCGGGTCTGGAGAAAGCAATGCACCAACAGAAACTCCTGTTGTATACCATTTGGGTTAGGCACAATGGGTCAGTACAAACCAGTTCAATGTGTCCTGTATTCGCCCTGTATCTACAGGGCCTTTTGCTTTTCGGCAGGCGTCATCGTAATTTAGACTTTATACTAAATTGACCTGCCTGGTTACATTTGGAGTCGCACGCGCCACGCCATTTTATTTGAATGCTATTCAGTCTGTACCTGAACAGTGAAGGTGAAATTGTGGATTTATATTGAAAAGAATAACCAGTATTACTAATGACAATTAATTAGTTGATGCGGAACATTTGAATAATGTCTTTGACTCTATGAAATTATGTTTAACTGGAGGCTCAAATACAAGAGGCTGCCTCCCATAGAAACGCCACACCGTCTCTGCCACCGAGGGAGAAAAGGCCATTCTGGTAATGTGTTGTTTGTTCCTTGACAGTCATTTAAATAAATGTGATCAAAATCAGTCAAGTGACAATAGGCTCATTTAATTCAGTATAATGTGCCTGTGTCAGAAAACGGAGCAGGTTTTGTGAATTCAGTCGCAGCCAGGCTGCAGTACAAAATCCATGAAATATGAAAGCGTGGAAACTAGCTGGAAGGGTCGGACAGAACTGTACAAAAAATAATTAAGTTCTTTTCAGCAAGACTGCTCTTGAGAATGCTTGTTGAATTCCTATATGAAGACCCTGCAGCTAGGAGCAATATGAAAATGGTTCATGGAGTAGATTCTGCTCAGTACATGACATGGAATTCAAATCAAAGTGTTGTGTATATCAAAAAACATACAGAAATGTCTGCATTTCACAGAAAAGCATTCGCCATAATTCATTTAAAGCTTGTTCCCACAAAGGGACGTGACAGGATTGTCTTCAAAAATGATTAAATTACAAATTATAAAATTATCACAGCAGGAATTGGCTGATGTTGGTCGGTTTCCAATCCAATTGATTAACTTGTGTTAAGTTTCCTTTTTCAGGCATGTTTACTCACAGTGAAACAGATGGCCGATGTCAAAAAGCACACGTTACACAAATTACTCTGCATCCGAAGTGTTTGTTAGATTGATATCCCTATTCCCCATTTGTTCCGAAGTGCCATCCATCATTATGACTGACAGATATACTGTAGCATGCAGCCAATCCTGGCCTGGGAAAACGAGAAGAACCGGACATTACGCGTTCCGTTGTACAGTGGACACAATCAAATCCTTTGTGACATGTTGAGAGAGTCGTCATTGGTACCACCTTTGGCTTTGTTGGTTTTATTTGAGTACACTTTGGGCCTATCCCTGTGTTCCTGTCACGGGGCAGACTGCATTGTGTTTACCTGAATTGAGTCCATTTACAATGAACTCCGAAAGCACTTTGACTGTTCTTTTGGTTGGTGCTCTCTTTGTTGCTCTGTATTCCAGCACTCAAATTTGGGGTTAAAGTTCATTTAATAGTGATTTTCTTCCAGACCTGTTCTGTAGCCATCTCCAGTTCCTGCTAAATTCCAGGGGGCTTTTGCCATTCAGTCCTGTCTTCAGCATCTGAAAGGCGTGCTCATTTGGATTCTGATTGGGTGTTGGACTTATTCAAACAACAACTTTCCACTCTTTGGCAGTAACAACTGTTTGGTCGCTATGGTGGCGTGTTTGGGGTCAGTGTTGTGTTGAATGCTGAAAGGGTGTCTAATTCGTTTTAGAGGCATTTGGTTGTACGTGGGCAAACAACATGTTTTTGTACACTTCACCATACATCCATCTGATGATTTGTCACTGAAGAGAAGTGAAACAATTCCAGTGGCAGCCAGACACCCCCAGGCCATAAGACTTCTTCATCTATGGTATACAGTGGAGGTGGTACATAGGCAGTTTGGACTTTCCTCTTTCTATCACACTGGTAAAGGTTTTTCTTTGTTTCATCTGTCCATAAGCCTTGTGTCAGAACTCTGCAGGATATTCTAACAGGATATGCAAACAGTAACCTGGCCACAGAGGGATACATCACCCAAAATACCAAATGGCACAGTCAAAAGAACGTTCACATTCAAAGTAGGACGGGAACACGTGGCTTTCATTAATTTCCCTGGCGTTGTTTCTAAAGTACATGTAAGCATTTTAGCATTCCTGCCACAAATCCCATCCAAGTCCTCACCATCCAAAATTATTTTAAATGTATCATGAAGGTCAGCAAGTCCCATTCTAGTAATGCTACCAATATGAGCATTCTTCATGCATTATGTTCAAAGTTTCTTCAAGGGCCTTTATTGAGCCTCACAGTCAATTTCACATACTTTGGGTTGATTTGAATATGATACAGTACATGAAAAATGTTAGGCCTGCGCAGTTGGATGGGATTTGTGCCCAAAAATGCTAAAATGCTAGCATTTGGAAACTGCTAGGAAAGGTATTCTTCTTAAACAATGCCCACCGACTGCAATCTGCTACTATCCCTTTAAGATGTGTACTCTAAAGGTGTAGTGGTGTACTTTCCTGTGTACTTTCACATATTTCTTTTTGTAACAAACAGTTGTCTTTGTCTGATTTATGTACAATTTATGCATGATTCTGCTTTATCTTCATCATGTTGCCCAGCTTGACTTGCCTTGCCACTCATCTGGTCCTCTGGTTGTCAGACACCAACTACAGATGTGAAATGCAAATGTCCAGCCAAGAATAAAGACAACACATTGATAGCTATCTTGTGAATGGACTAACAATGCAAACAAGAACACCTGCTTAATAACTGGCAGCTGTGAAACCAATTTTCCCAAAACGGTTGGAACCATAACGGGAGAACGTCGGTATGTACAAAATGTGCTCAAATCTGTTTTCATCAGATTGAGAATTACAGATATTCATGATTTTCGCTGATATTCTGCATATTCTGCATTTTTTGTTGTGTAAAGTTTTCTTGGTTGTTATGGTGAACCCTATCAACCATGTATAAGATATGGACTGTATATACTTTTTTTAATTGGTTATTTACATTGTTTATGTTGCTTAGCTTGTTTATGTTTAAAATGTAATGCTAGCCATATAAAACATGGGTATTGCTTGTTTAATTAATTAGTGTTTTTTAGGAGATTCCCAGGTAACATGAGAACTCATTAAGAGACTAGTTCAAGCAGATCCAGGAATTCTGTGAAATAAATTCAGCTTTCAATGTTGCTGACCACATAATTATTCCTGGACGAAGTAACCAGTAGATTTAATTGGTTAATCCCGTTTACCTTCGACCATCTGGCATGGGCCAGAGCTTTCATGGGTGGGATGAGGGTTACCAATAAATTCTGCATTGTTTTATAATTCAATTTTGCACCACGGGGAGATAACATCAGATGTTGCCGGGTAGTTAGCTAAAGGTATGCGTTATGAAAAATAGCTAGCTGAGGTTGAAACCTTTAAAACTGCAACATAGGTACTCTGTCTACCGCTCTGAAGAGGACAGAAAAGCAAGACATTCAAGAAACGAAAGATAATACGCGACCTTTACAAATGTCTATGGTAAAGCTGTCGCACAGCAGCTGCACTCAGAGATCCATGGTCCTAAAATTACTAGCACAGGTGTGCTAACAGTGACAGTGACTGGAGCAACAACATGGTAGCATGAAGTGAGAAACGGGGAAGGACAGTGATCAACCACATACACCAGCGGCTAGCAGCCTTGTAGCCGCGGGTTCGAATCGTCGCAGCCTCAAAACAAGCTTCAGCTCACCGTGGGTGTATGAGACTTGCTTGAAATATTTGGAGAATGGTAAGAAAAATCATCATTACCTACCTGACATGGGAAACTGTATGACATTATGGGTTGGCTCCTTCCACCTTGAGTTGAGTATTTGAAAAACAATGTGAACTGATTTCACTCTGGTATTTCCGGCGTTATAATAATTTCCTCTATATAGCAACACTGCCTGGGGATGTGCACACGCTTGACGGGAATCGTGCCAGTCCATCTGGCCTGCAGTCGTTGTACAATACATCCTTTCTGCAGACATTTTTATCCTTAACATTTACCACACACCCATGCATGCATTGGACGTATGGGCAGCAGAATCTAACAACCAACATTTGAAACCTACAAATGTTTGGTTGCTTATCACGTTTTGTGTTTCTAGCATTGACTTTGCGTACGGCTACTAGGTTGAGTAAAACTTGTTTATTAACGAGCCTTGCCGTCTGCCAACCTGGATGCATGCCAATACTAACTGTGAGTTGCTGTGGATGAGAATGGCTGCCTAATAAACATAAATGTAAGAATAGCTGCTGTTTAACCAGAAGCTAATGGGGATAGAAAGAAACAAATTATCTGTTGGCATTTCATTTTGCCGTGCTCAACTACGACGGATCCACACATTACCAAGATGATTGAGTAATCTGAGACTTGAGTCGGGATGAGCCCACCCACCCGTTAGGAGTGCATCAGCGTGTGGCCAATCAAAACAAGCTTCATCCCCATGTCTGCATCATACACGTGCATAGCCTGTCAACCGATTTGATTAGCTTTTTTTTAACCAATCAGAAAGAAAAATGCACTGTATATTTGTGCGACCTGTGCAGGTCTCCCCAGCCATGATTGTATTTGACGGAAATTCGGAGAACGTTTCAGCATTAGGATCTGACTTAGGCAGTCCTGTCTGCTCTTTTGTGTCGCGTTTTGTCTCCCTGCCTTTCCACCATCATTGTCGTGTACACTTGTGCCCGGGTGTAATCCTGCGTTTTGTCTCCCTGCCATTCCACCATCATTGTTGTGTACACTTGTGTGTAATCCTGCAGTGACTGGCACTTGTGAGTTTATATTCCTTTGCCATCGCGTTATAACGCGTCCCCTTCCCTTCTTGTGTTTAATCTAGTCGTCAGTGCAAAGCAAGCACCCATATCTCAGTGATCACAGGGATGTTTGGCAATCATCCCTAGTCAAACGGTTGATTGTTCAACATGCCTCTTTTGCATGTAACTTAAAGCCGTTTACCAACACAATGTCAGGTCCCCTCGTTTCTCGGTTGACACGTGGAGGTGAGTTAGTGTATTGTTCATGTTCTACAGTGTGTGTCATTTTTCTAGAATGAGGTCCGTTCAAAGGGAACGTTCTCGTTTAATGCTACGTGTCTGAAACGTGGTAACTGGGTTTGGGTTCTGTACTGGTGTGTTAGAACCTTGACAGACAATGGCAAAGCATGATGTCCTTTAATAGAGCACATTATCTGTAATGAGCAGAGTAATCAATCATCTGATAGCATTCCATTTCCGGGTCAACCAAGATTACTGAGTGGATAATACTGTGATGGTCATTTTTATTGTGTACCAAATGTCTGTAATCAGACTCCAGTCTAAAACCTCGTTTACAACAAACAGCTTCAGTGGCGGTTAGACTGAGCTCTAACCCTTGAAGTCTACAGTCGTGTCTCGAAAAAGCCATTTGGCTTCACACTTTAGCATATATTTACTCTGTTTATATTGTTATGAAAAGTAAATAAATCGCTGGAGGATGTCTTTAAATATCTGTACTCCAATCTGTGCCTACAGCCTGCTGTGATTGAAGTTGTGGTCAGGTGTGAACGTTTCGGGACTTCAAAATCACAGAAGTATGTCATATTTTTACACCTGATGCACCTCCAATCAGATATTGATGGATATATTCTGTCTCCGAGTTGAATACCGAGTCCTCTGCGACTCTGTTGGTCGAGCATGGTACTTGCAATGTCAGAAATGTTCGGTCTGGTTCCTGAGTCCGACATTATGTCGGTGCTTCAGCAAACTCTCGTCAGTTCGTCGCTGAGACTGGTTTCCAACCAGAGTCAGTCCGTGCCTTCTCCGCCTGTTACTATCATTTATTGCATTTGCACCAGGCGGGATGTCAGCTTGGAGCTTTAGGGAGCTGCGGACTTCAGTATAGTCAGTGTTTGCTGTCATCGTCATGGGTAACAAATGAGGACTATCACAGCATGCCAAATGGACACCTTTTCATCTCACTCAAGGCTTTGAGGACAATAATAGGGGGGAAAAACGCAATTACGATAGTAGTTTGATCTTTACTAGGCTTCATGTCGAAAGACCCATAATTAAGACAGTTTGCACAAGCGCTTTTCAGTAGCTTTCCACGCTGTTCTGGAATGAGAGAGACTGGAGTCATCAACACAGCTTCCTTTGGGAAATATTTACTCTCAGTGGGAGGTGCTGATTATATCAATTTGCAAACTTTGATTATTAGGTCTCTTCCATGATGACCGTGGCCCCGTCATCCACAGGGCACGAGGGGTAACCTAGTGATTTGATAAGTATGGAAACTATGTGAATCCTATGTTATGGTCTTCACAGACACCAGATTTCAACCATTGCCATCAGCAGAACACCAAATGAGGCAATATCTTTTGTGGGAATGGTGTTCCAACCCTCGTCGACTGGAGGCCAAGGCTCAGACAAGCTGCCCTGGACACTTGGTGGCCCAGTTAACCTCACTGAGTAACTTTATGTCGTTTTTTCCTTCAGTCTATCATACAGTATATATGCTGACATGTGTATCATTATTATGATCTGTTTAAATCGAATGCTGGCAAAAATTAAGCAATGAACACATCATCAGCAAAATGTCATCAACACGGAACATCAAGCATTTACTCACCCCAGTGTATGTGTTCAAAACAAGACTGATGTCATGAAAAGTGTGATTGCGTGACAACACTGTGCGCTTTGATTCAACTGTCATTTGATGTTATCCAGCCAGACACAGCCTGGTCATGCCCTTCGCCAATCAACCACCATTTAAATGTGCACATTTTCATTTAAAGGATAATTACATTACATTGCTTTTCACACAGTGAGAGGCAATGCAATTCAACAGCTTAATTTAGCTACGTATAATTGTCGCTGCATTTCACTGGAAAATAGCTGTTATGTTCTGATTATATGCACAATCAGCCCCTCTCATTTTAGGAATGCCGGCCCTGACAATTATATTCTGCAAGCCTATGCGTTGGTCTAATCTATGTATTTCTCATTAAAGAACACATTTTAAGGGACTTGACTGATATCACACTCATACCAGTTAACACCAAGCCCTATCTGCTATATTCTTGCTCTCTCTTGGATCTTCCAAACGCATGAAAGCTTTTGTTGTCATAAATTGCAGAGGCACCAACCATAACCTCAGATTGAACAAAATGGATTTCCAATGTTAGACAGAAAAAAAACGGTTTGTGAAAGCATCTTGTCGAATAGGAAACGAAACCACTCTGGCCCGTGAAAGAAAAAAATCTCATTTAGTGATTTGCTCGACCATTCTACAGCACATTGCTAGAGAATGCAAATTAACCACACAGTCTGTGCCACAAATGGTACCATATTCTCTATATACTGCACTGCTTTAGGTCAATAATAGCGCTCTTTAAAGGGTATAGGGATCCAGGTGGGATCAGAGTGAATGAGATTTGTCAATGTTTCATTTGAGCCACTGTACATTTCCTCTCGCCAGACATAAACATTCACTAAGAGTACAAGGCTCACTTGCAAAAAATAACATGTTCTGAATGTGTTTTTCCCCGACTGAATCAAGGAATATAAACAAAATAATACAAGACAATGAACTACATAAATAGGTCTGCTGCAAAAAGGGAGGATTTGCATCTCCATGACAAGCTATCAGATTGAATAGACGGCTTTATAATGTGGGTCCTGCGCTGGCTAATACGCTAAAGGATTCGAACAGCGATATGAGGGAGGTTTCAAGGTATTTTCTCTTTCCCTCAGCTCTCCATAGGATGGATGACTCTACACCTTTGGCGTCCCTACTGACATCTTATTCACTGTAATGTGTGGTGCTTTTGAAGAGAACCTCACTCCATTTAGGATCTACCGCAATCTTGATTAATGTCCGAGGGTTCCATCTCTCTCAGCACAATGTTAGCTTCGATGCAACTTAACGAAAATCCGCCTGGTTAGACTGATTACAACCCTAGAAAAAGGCCATTACGTAAACTATTCTGGGAGAAGCAACACGTTCAGTAATTTGAGTGTTTCTAGCTAAACAGTAACATCCAGCAATTTTCACCTGGGCAGACAAATTAGTTATCCACTTGAAAGGACAGCCTTGGATCAATTCTCACCTCCTTCTGCTATGCATGGATAACATAAAAATAGAGAGAACCATGAATAATAAACCAGTAAAGCCTTATATCCACAGAAAGCTTAGGAGATACAGTCGACCTGGTCAAATTTGTGTCAGACCTACTGAATAAGCAGAACACTGGCTCAAATACATCATCAAACTTGTTCTTTTCCCCATACTAAGTATTCCGTTTTAAATAAAACAAACTTTAAACAATATTTGAGTGAATGAGTAAGACTTCACAAATAAATAAATATGTATTTGAATAAGGTTCATGACCATCAGTGCCATATCGTGTCTATTGGATATGTCACACTCTGTCAGTCCCGGCATTATGACAAAATGCACCATTCCAGTCAAAAGCCACAGACAAGTTGTCTGGTCCAACATGTGACCTAATCAGACAAACACACGGAGAGTGATAACCAATGTTCTTGTTTATCACCCATTCTGTTTTAAAGTGCCGTTTGGCTCAACGCACTGTACAACGTGAGATGCTTGACGAATAGAACAGAATGAGAGCGTCCTCGTTGAACGCATCACATTGGAATGAATAGGAAAATTACGGCACAGAAGTAGTGCGATTCCTTTTTTGCCTTTTGCGGTCACAAATGAAGCAATTTGCAGAAGGCATCAATAGCGCTCGACAAGGCGTTCTATGGGAGGCACATGATAACTCTGAATCCATCCTAACGACGCCCAGTGAGATTGAGTGGAGTGTATGACCTCGATGCAGATAAGAGTTTTCAAACATTCTCTCCGAGGGGACCTGTAATCTGTAAGAACATTTGATATAATGTCATTCATGATGCACAATGCGCTTTAAACATTAAAATAGAAAGGCATATACAGTGCTGTATCCCAGAAACTACTGCTCTGGGATTCCACTGAAGAATGCAGACATAATTTTACAGCAGTACATCAAATTGACTTCCTTTAATAATGTTAGTGAAGCATTGTAAAGTGTCCCTGGGCTTGTGCTGATACTCCACGGTCCAATCATTTATTAGAACTGTGACTGGTATGATACCATACCATATAATCACTACTGGTAGACCCACTTCTTATATGTGCTACAACTACTACACCTAATGCTAATATATACTACTATTGCATATCTTCTACTATTATAACTACTGCTAATATCTTCCACTACTACTAATCTACTAATACTAGTAGTCCTAAAACTACTACTTCTGCTATTAATGATCCTACTTGTATTATTGTTAATAATACTACTACAAACCAACAGGGATACTAGCTACTGGACGTTTTCCAAGGTGCCTCGTCCATCAAGATTGAATGATAAATGTTCATTTTATAGTTACAAATTTGCACTTGGAAAGTTGTATTTGCACCACCTGAAACTAAGCCATTTCAGGTATATAATCTGAGTTACAAGGACTATAGCAGTTACTATTAGATTTTAATCAAAAATATATTATGTGCATGCTCTACTTCTAAGAGCCATGAATTAGACTTAATCAGCCTCAATATGACAACATCCTGTTAATATGATTGGGTTTATAATTATCTCATTTTAAAAAGATGTTACTGGATTTGGAAAGAAATTGAAGTTTAAAATTGGATGCCATTACAGTAATAGAACCTGACTTTTCATTGACAGTTGAAAATAAAAAACACATTCTGCATTCGTTTCTTTGTTATTACTGGAATATAATTGACATGCCTGCAGCAGTTTAAACACTTAAACATCTAGATACTATTTTCCACTGAACCCTTTGTTTTATCACCAGTGACAACTTAAGGACTGTTATTATGTTTTTTATCAAAAGGTGTGATGGGCGTGTGAGTGTGTAGCAGAGACGCCTTCTTTTATGTTAACTTACAAAGTCTTCTCGCAGAAACCTTCAGCATATCTGACATCTGACAAGATAAAAACAACGACATAACATGAAAATATAAGATTGGATGCTACTAGATACACTGAAAGTTGCCTCGGAGCAAGAAAATACTTCCTTGAACGTTCGCGCTCAATGACGGTGGCATTTCTTACAAAAACCAACTTGGCCTTAAATGCCTTCTGACAATTAATTTGTTTCAAGCGTTGCCAGGGGTTTGCTGGAGCTGAAATGCACCTGCCTCCAGTGTCATGCTGTGTTCCTGTTTAGATGTTGGTATCTGAAATGTTGGTGCTTGCCATTATTGCAGTTGTTTCTTTTACTGTGCTTGGCTTTTATCTGGAAACAGGGCACACTTGAAATAGAGAATGTTCTCACTGGGTTTTCGTCCTCTGTAAAACAAGATCACAAAACAATTGATAATGCAGTTCTGCTGTGGCTCAGAGTAGCTGTGTATTCAGTTCCGACATAGGCAATACAAATAGCTCAGTGAAATATACAGTATCTTGTGTATTTTATTTACCTGGGTGCATTTTACGCAGGCGCCAGGTGTCTGTCGGTCTGAGTCAGCCCAGAGATCGGTTCACCCCAGGTCCCTCAGTCTAACACCGCTGCTCCTCTGCTGACAGCTAATAAACAAATAAAGAGTAGTGTAAACACAAAGGGGAGGAAGCTATGGTACATACCCTTCCAGCTATAACCATGCTGAATCAGGAAAAAGTCAGGATGTTAAGACAGCATAGTAGAGCAGCTATTTGACATTACAGAAACACTACGACCTTCAGGGTGAGGGGAAGAGCAGGGAGGGGTACAATTATAACTTCTGCTGTTTTATTTAACAGGCTATGGATATGACACAACATGACAACACCACATGGCAGCAACACAATATAATAGGACATAATACAACATGGTGACAGCACAACTTAACAATACAACAAGATGCAACACAACATGGCGACAGCACAACTTAACAATACAACAAGATGCAACACAACATGGCGACAGCACAACTTAACAATACAACACGATGCAACACAACATGGCGACAGCACAACTTAACAATACAACAAGATGCAACACAACATGGTGACAACACAACTTAACAATACAGCAAGATGCAACACAACATGGCGACAACACAACATGACAGCACAACATGGTGACAACACAACATAGCAATACAACAAGATGCAACACAACATGGGGACAGCACAACTTAACAATACAACACGATGCAACACAACATGGCGACAGCACAACTTAACAATACAACAAGATGCAACACAACATGGTGACAACACAACTTAACAATACAGCAAGATGCAACACAACATGGTGACAGCACAACTTAACAATACAACAAGATGCAACACAACATGACAGCACAACATGGTGACAACACAACATAGCAATACAACACGACACAACACAACATGATACAACACAACATAACAATACAACACGACACAACATGACACAACACAACAAGGTGACAACACAACATAGCAATATGACAACACAACATAACAATACAACACGACACAACATGACACAACACAACAAGGTGACAACACAACATAACAATACAATACGACACAACACAACATGGTGGCAACAAAAAAAATAACAATACAATACAACACAACACAACATGGTGGCAACACAACATTACAATACAACATGACACAACACAACATGAGAACACAACATGACGACAACACAACATGACGACAATACAACATGATGACAATACAACATGACGACAACACAACATGACGACAATACAACATGACGACAATACAACATGACGACAACACAATGCGGCTGCAACGCAACATGACAACACAGCAGGGTGACAAAACAAAATGGCGCCAAAAACAATAACAGCACAACATGTCAACATGACTACACAACATGACAACAGCACGGCAAACACGGCACAACAGTTGTCATGGACAAAACACCATGAAGGACAGGATAGTCCTAGAGAAGCTACAGGAGTTCGATCACCACTACAAGATTGAATCTTGCAATTGTTAGGCAGTGGAGAGAAAAGTATATGGATTTAAATATTTCTCCAGCTTTTTACAGTCAATAACTGCAGCAAACTGAAAAGGCAAGCCATCCAGGAAGTATATAGCTTTGTGGACCGTTGGCATAATGATAAATAGCAGAATGGCTGCATTGCGGTAGAGGATTGGAGTTGCAGTAGTTTTGTCAGGTGGGGAGGTGGTTGCTGAGGCCTAAAAGGGGCTTTAAAAGCATCTACCAGGGGTTCTTGCATCAGGCATACAAGGAAAGCCAGTTTGTCTGGATCATTGGTGGCAAATCTGATTGGCTGAATGGTAAAAAACATCTAAGAGCTTAAAAACCTGTCAATCAATAAAGAACAGATCCTTCATGTACAGTTGCATGGTAGGAACGCCATCAAAATCCAGTGGCGTCTCCTGATTGTCTTGAGTGCTAGTAACATTAGACTGTTGCCTGGGAGACACATGGGGTTTGGTTGTACCACTTTCTTAAAACCTGCTGACCTGTGTGTCTCTGTTCATATTCAGTGTTCTACAGCTTGTATAATGGAAGTCAGGGAAAGACACAGGCCATCTGAGCTTACAAAAACAGACTACTCAGTCAGAGTAGACAGATGAGTAGTAACTATCTAATATTTACCGCGGCACATTCATACATGTTTAGTATGACAAGTCATTTTAATCAAAGGCAAATCATGCCTGCTTGGAATTTGGGGACCTCTGGGGATCTTCAATTGTGCAAACATTTGTCCCTTCCCTTGAGCTGGGCTTCGACCCAATCCTGGGTGGTTGTTTCCCCCTCACAGGTTTCAGTCTGTTTTTCAATTGAATTGTTCACATTATAGGTCAGATGGAAGGTGTAAAGAGTTCTGACATGAATAATCTTTGTCGAAAAAAATTACCTCACAAACACCTGGCATTTTAACAGGGGTGTGTAGACTTTTTATATCCACCGTATAAGGACGGATCCTTCAACCGCATGGTTTTTGTTCTATCAATGACTGTCAACTGTGGGACCCAGGTAGGTGTCTTCCCCAGCTTTGTCCAATCAGTTGAATTCACTAACAGTGAACACCAGTCAAGTTGTAGATACATCTCAAGAATGACCAGTGGAAAGAGGATGGACCTGAGCTTTATTTCCAGTCTGATAGTAAAGTGTCTGAATTCTTATGTAAATGTTTGATTTCTGGTTTTATTTTTGTTTTATATTCGCAAAATCCATGTATCTGTACGAGTTTCTCGCTTATGCCGATGCGACTTGCTTTTCCCAAGAAGCAATGTTTCTTCAAAGCAGTTACCCTTTAAGTTCACACCAGCTCCTACCTTCTCTACAAAAGAATGATTGTATTTGATCGAATGCTACTCTGCACCCACCAATTACTCCCCTCCTGTTTATGAATGCCATTCTGGAACGTTGAGAGGGCAGAGTAGAGAAGCTATTTGACATTTCACAGAAACACTTTGACCTTCAGGGTGAAAAGAAAGGAGATGGGGAGAAAGGGTGAAATCGCCTGCTTCGTCATTCAGGTGACTTCAGTTGAGAAAATTGTGTGTATTATAGACTTAACAATGACAACATCTACTACTAATACTAATAAAAACAATATAAAAAATATAACTAATTATTTCCCTATAGTACTAACTGTCATACCTGTCCTGAGCTTCAAACTTCGGTAGTATATTACCACAGTATTCCAGACATTGCTGTTCATGACAACATAGATTGCTCAATCTTTCAGGTAATATCAGCTTCTACCATTTCTCCGCAAAATCGTTCAATATGATTGAATGGTTCTATTCACCCACTAATCACAGCACTCAGTTGTGATAATGTGTATTCATCATTCTTGAATGAAGACGTATAATATAAATGACCTAATTGTCAACATCATTCCAATGTTTAACGGTGCTATGAAATTGAATACACGTGTGCATTTATTTTGAAGGTTATACTATGGCTTGTAAAGACCAAATATATACTACTTGAAAATCCATAAACATTATTATATTCAATTTTGTTCAGATGGATCTGGTTTCAGGTATATGTCCTCAGTGATATCAAATGTGTTTATTATCTGAAATAGGAGGAAAACTTAATTTAGGATTATTTTTTTCACTGCCTAAATCAAAGTATTGATTCTCATAAGGCTGTCAATTTTCCTCTGGGCTTAGTAGCTATGGGAATACAGAGAATATAGTAAAAATTGAATGGCAATTACACTCACCTTTCCCTCTAAAGGTCCGCCCCGGAGAGAACTAGATAAACGTACTGTAATCATCTTACCCTTTTGACAGGATGTGTTGGAAATAAACAAGGTTTCTCAAACCTTGAGCCATCTGATTCGTTTTCAAAAGATTTCATTTTGTCAGCAATTCTAAACTTGTGGGTTGTCACATTCAGGAGTCAGACAGATATGCTGAAAATAATGTAATATAATGGAGCAAGTGCCATCTGTTTTGAGAACGGTGTGACGCATAATTCAGCTTTTCGTAGGCCACAGCTGACTCTCACCCGTCACCCACCTAGAACTGCCCTATTTTATTCGTGAAAGATCTTATCGTTAACTGAGAATTAGCTCGAATGACTTCTGTTACAGTTTGAGAGTTCATTTTCTCTCCGGCTGACCTCTAGTGTTCAAACTGTGCATTACCCTGTAAAAGGTTACGCCTCATCCAGACACCTGCTAAAAGTTTGACAGGACAGTATTTCATAACCACCACACATTCAAACACATCCGGCCGTAATGCCTGAATAACCCTGCGTCCCAGAAGGCGGTCTACTCACTTTGCAGAGCACTTACCCAACCAGAAAATCCTCCCCCCAGAAATGCCTCCCTGCTAACACTGCGGTCTCAGGATTCTGCCATGGAGAGACAGTGTGGGGACACTCTGTGGAGATGCACTGGTCATTTTCTTTAACCGTGGCTTGTGCTTTCAATTCTCTTTCAGTTAACCCATGCGTTTTGCCCTATACCGTAGCCGTCAGTCAAACTCAGCAACGACAAAAAGCTGAACAGACACACAAATTGAGGGTTCCGATATTATTGCTGAGAGTTGATCTGTAATTTCCGGCCACCGGTTTTAAAAGTGACGCTGTCAGGGCCAAAATGGGTCCCCGAAAAGTGTTTACTGTGTTATATGCAGTATGTGACTATTTGTGGACACTCTTTCAAGCTTTGAATTATATGGCTGACAGGTATAACAGTCGTCCCACATACAGAGTATGCAGAATACACCACACATTACATATCCATTATTAAATGGTAGAATTCAAATACCATTTAGTTAATCGTGAAACTCCCAGAATGCAACTTTAACTTCAGAATTGAAGTTGTCAAGGCTTCTGACCAAACCAGAGCCTGACAGAACCAGAGTCGACTGTTTAAACACCCTCCTCCGGCCCCATTCACAACGCCTTTGAAGACCACAAGCTTAATACGAGGTAAAAGTGCCCCACTTTGGCCCTTGGTGATCCCTACACACTTGATGTACAACAGATCTAGAAGTAATATGGAAAGTTGTCACATGCTTTTATCCCTCTCCATTAGAGCATGTGGTGAAGGGCCCCGTAAGCCTCTGGTCTACCTGACGCCACGCTGGAACCAACGGGCCGCCATGCTGGAACCACGCTGGAACCAACGGGCCGCCATGCTGGAACCAATGGGCCGCCATGCTGGAACCACGCTGGAACCAACGAGCCGCCACGCTGGAACCAACGGGCCGCCATGCTGAAACCACGCTGGAACCAGCGGGCCACCACGCTGGAACCACTCTGGAACCAAGGAGCCGTTTGGGACGTCCCATTATTGCACACGTTTAACTGAAGCGTGCGCATTTCGACAGATCCCAGGCGAACGAGCGGTTTTGCTTTCTGTTTTCTGTTAAATGGACGGCTTGTTCTCGTTGTGCCAGGGTGTTCACATTGTGCCTCTCGTGGAGACCCTTCACCACTGTGTGTCGGGTTTATTGTGATGAGGGCAGATGCCTTGCTAACTTTGGCAATGTACAAATGCCCCTGAGCACAACGTCTCAATGATCACTGATACATGCAAACACTGCACTACTTCTGACTGAAGGCCTGTAAATATATTTTGAGTGAGCACAGTAGAGTTATTTTATATGGCCTTCATAATGATCTGCATCTTGGGTACAGTACTGTGCAAAAGCCTTGAATGTCAACCTAAGGCCATTGATATCAGTAGTAGGTGGTTTAATAAAGCAGATATACAGTATATAATATAATATATATATATGCATGAATTGAAACTAGACAAACTAGACAAAAAAGCCTGATTGAACTTAAAAACCTCCTAAACAATATCACTCCACTTGGCGCTTCTCTTCAGATTGACAATTATGAGCTATAACAAAACAAAGGGAGTCAATTAAACTTTACATATTGCATACGGAGAATAAGATGTCGGTTCTGGTAGTTCTAATAACTACCGGAACATATTTCAATCCACGGAAAATACTGATTTAATCCAGGATGTCTTTGTTAGCTTTTCAGTTTTGTTAGTTATCCACTGGATAGATTGCCATACCCTCTGTTCTGGAAAGTGGAGCACACAGGCAAATATTGATGTGCTTTTTTTCCCCCTTCTTTTAATATGGAAATCTCAAAGCCGCACAGATCAAAGCAAAAATATTGCAGTAAACACTTTTTTTAATTGTTTCTTTTTAATCTATCTCAACATACAGTGCCCTCCAGGATTTTGTCATTCTTTGTAAAGATGAGCAAAGCTTGAAAAAGCTTATTTGTTGTATACCAGCTTGATCTTACACTCAAAATGTAAGAGAAATCAAACCTTTATTTAATTGAAGTCAAATTCATGAAAGGAAAAAAAAATTAGGCAAGAAAAAAATATTTTTCTTAACAACAAGTGCGCCACAATTATTGGAACCCCCGCACTTTGTACTCGGTTCACCCTCTAATTGCCAATATAACAGCACTGAGTATTCTCCAATATAACAGCACTGAGTATTCTCCAATATAACAGCACTGAGTATTCTCCAATATAACAGCACTGAGTATTCTCCAATATAACAGCACTGAGTATTCTCCAATATAACAGCACTGAGTATTCTCCAATATAACAGCACTGAGTATTCTCCAATATAACAGCACTGAGTATTCTCCAATATTACAGCACTGAGTATTCTCCAATAATATTTGATGAGGTGGAAACAACACACTTTAGCAAGGGTTCTGAAACCATATATCCTTTTCGAATCCCTTCAGACTTTGATCCTTGTTTGTGCACTTCTTCTCAGCTGAATCCGCTGGTTTTTAGTGAGGTTTAAGTAAAGCAACTGGAATGCGCACTGCAGAAGCTTGAATCGGAGGTGAGTAAACCATTTTTGTGGGTCTGAATGAATTCTAGGACTTTTCTATTTCCTATCCAATTCTACGACAATCCAGTTTAAGCCTCCCTACAGCGGTAGACAGATTCTGGTCTAAAATCTCCTGGTACCTGAAAGAGTCCACATTGCCATGTATATAAACCAGCTTCTCTAGGCTTTTGGAAGCCACACTTTTTAGTGGACAATCCCTCTTTTAATGACAAACCCACGTCTGGTGTTTGTGGCCAAAAAGCTCCCTTTCTGCCCCATCTGACCATAGAACTCAGTTCAAATTCAAGTTTAGCAAACTCCAGGTGTTAACTTTTGTCTTGAGAGTAGAAGGTTACTTCTGACAAGAAGTCCAAACAATTTGTTAGAATGGGGTTGAAGAGTAATCTTAGTTTTAGAGACTTGGTGTCTTTAAGATTAATAAAATTCCTACAATTCTCTGACTGTGATCCTTGGATCCTGGAATTCTGGAATCCTGGAATCTTGGAATCCTGGAATCCTGGAATTCTGGATTCCATACTTACACGGTTAGTTCACCTAGACGTACATATATTATACACTGGCATGGATAGCAATTGTGTAGTTTGGGTAAACGTTTACTTGACGTTCCCTTTCTGGGGATGTGATGGCGAAATTAAATCACTTTGTCAGTATCAAGGACACCTTGGTGCTGAATATGAACAGCATGACAGATCAGACATTAGACAAAATAGGAATGGCAGACATCCTACCACACTGGTCCAGTCAGAAATGGAAAATAAAATAAAGACAGACAGACAGTTATGGCGGACAAAGAGCGAGACGGCGTGAGAGTGGGGTTTGTAGAATGAGTGAATATCTCCCAGCTTGTCATTTCTCCACAGCAAATACAAAAGGCCACACAAAAAGAAGCAACACACAGGTGTGTGTCGTTTGTTTAGAAAATCCGGAATTATAACAACACCTGAGGGACATCACTGACCTCACCAGGTCCAATATCCACTAAAAACCTGAGTCCGAAGGAATAACGCCAGTGTCTACAGAAATATATTTAGTCATGTGCCATCTGGGCCCGTTTTGTTTTGTCTGCTGTCTGTGTTCCTTTTTTCTGTTTCTTTTGTCTGTTCTCCGTGTTTTGTCCATCTGATTTTAATAATTGAACTTAAACTGCATGGGTAAATATGTATACACAGGGCCCAGCTGTAAAAGAGACCTTGGTCTCAGTCCTTGTTGAAATAAAGGTTTAATGATATGAAGAAGTTTTAAGAAAAAAACGTGGTGTTACAAATGGAGGCTAGACTGATGCCTCAGATTAAAAATAGGTTAATACCATTTTAATCATATGCAGAACATATTGTATTTCTGTAAGAGGGAGATATGGAGAAAAGGGGACAGGGAGAGATGGAGGCATAATGGAGAGAAAGAACAAGAGAGAGAGATTGACAGAGACAACGTCAAAGACAGTAGTTGAGTAGAGATGTGAAAAAGGTCTAGGGACATTGGTCTATATGGGGAGTAATGTCAACACTACTGAGAATCTGAGACATCTCACCTGAGGCAAACCACCTGCAAGTGGCCCAAACAGACTCATCTACAATGCGTACTGCAACACACACAAACGGTTCATTTTCCAAGTTAAAGGTCCTGGAAATACGCCCACACACACACACACACACACACACACACACACACACACACACTGTTGACCACTGTCCTAGAAGGAACCACATTCCCTGTGATTTTAGATCAGGACTCAACAGTAATACACTATTTGAGGAATGAGCCGCGGTGCAACAGTTCATTACGAAAACAATGATGATGCCACTTGAATTATAGATCATAGACCTCAGAAGGAGGTGTTGCATATTTGATATGGGTTTTCTAGCGATGCCCTGTTTCACTGTGTTTAATGAGTGAACTTTGAGGTAACCGTATATCGATTGGAAACCTGACTTCATCGCAAAGGACGTTTTTTGATCTATAGACGGCCCCCATGAAAAACCAAAACGTCATCCCGTTTAAATGTTTTTTAAACGTGGCATCTGAACGCCATTAAAACATTTTGCTACATACTTTGGAGTTGCCCAGTTCATCTAAATCTCGAAATGCCACCTGGTAGTGTGTGTGATTACCAGGGACAGAGCTACTGGGGTGTTTGTAAGACATAGGCAGATCCTGATGGGTCATACAACCAGGTTATCTTAACTTTTTAGAGTTAAATGTACGTTTACTTCCTTAAATGTGAGAATTGGAGGGACGCCACAGTAGCGTTTACAGTAGTGCATCGCGTTCTGTGCTTTCTTACTCCACGTGGCTGTAAAAGATGAGGACAGAGCAAGCAGTCCTTGCTTTCTCCTCAGAGAACAAAGTACAGCGATTTTGTGTGGAAAGTTTAAATGTTTTTTGCATTTTCTTCCATGCTATTATTTATCTCTCTGTGTGTTTCTCTCACTTGATATCTCTCCATCTGAGTTTCTCTTTTCCTCCTTTTCCTTCCCTCTCTAACCCTCTTCCTCTCTCTCTTTTGTCCCCCCTTCTCACTCAACCACTCCCTGTGAATTTCTATCCACTGCCTCCTCTCTCTCTCTCATTGATATAACACAGTGTTCTGTTTTTCCTATTCATGAATAATGCAGACAAGCACTCCAGCTGACTCTGTAGCTGATGTCTATTTTGACAACCAGCTACAAACTGTCACCTGGATCTTTGATACAGAAAATGCCAGAAGAGAGAAGGGAATCTGACAAACCTTTCCTATGCATTTCAATGCATTTTGAAACTCAACCCTCACAAGGAAATAGTGTCTATCTAGATTGTTTGCAATCAACTATTTAAATGTATTTTTTTTGCTAAAGTAGGTATTATAATACATTTTGTATTACAATTCAATGCCTCGAAATCCATGCAATGAAAATGAAATCACAAAATGTTTTTAGCACATTTGATTGATGCAGGCAATGACTAGACCTTGATGGAATCTTCTAGAATAGTGTTTCCGAATCACGGACCCAATTGGGTGCATGTTTTAGTTTTTCCCCCGGCACTCACATATTTGATTTAAATGTTGACCTGCCACTTATACAACCCAACAATCCTCTGGTATTTATTACATTTTTTATTGTATTTTATTTCCGTTAGATGTTTATAGGTACTATTGGACGTTCCTACAAACTCTTCACATTTCCCAAATGTGAAAATCATTTATGCCAGGGCTCCACTATTGGTAATGTGATTACAGTTCTTATGAAGAGGACAGAATAATGATACTCATCTTAGACTATTATGTGCTGTGTAATGAAGGATTACAGAGTTTGATTTAAATACCATTTATGTGGTTAATTGTGTCTGGATATACGTACGTCCCAGGAGAGTTTTAGGGAACATAAAAGCTTGTTTTTTTATATGAATGAGGGATCTAGCCTTCGAGGGCATAACGTAACCCTACTTGACCTCCGGGATGGAAAACCTTGCCTTTTTAAGTCTGAGTTTTGTTTACATTTATTAATGGATTGTACTGTATACATTAGTGGTTGATGAAAGTGACCGCTAATAGACTATACAAGTGATGTTATACAGTATAAATATATATATTTATCCACTGCTTAAAGGTTATTTATTTTACAGTAGCCAGTAGGGTTTAGCAGTGCAGTTGGAGATTGGACTGTTGGAATGGATTATGTCCCAAAATAGACCCTATTCCCTACGTATGCACCCTGGCATAAGAAGCGCCCTACATCTGTCTTATTATGCTTCGGACAGTTTACCCAGTTGTTGATCTAACTTTGTTGTTCCCCTGGTATCAGGACATTCAAAAATATGGCAAAATATTTATCCACATATGTAAAAATATAAATATAAACAAATATTTCATACCCTATGTGCACATATCGTAAAAGATTAACATTAACTTTACGCATATATTTTCTAAGACTTATGGGCATGTTGATGTTTTGCCCGAATCTATTAAAGAAAACATTTTGCTGTATTTTTGAATGATCGGAAAGAAGGGCAATCCCGATAAATCGGTATGTTCCTTGAGTCCAGGAGTAAGAATAGAGTGCCATTTGGGAGCCAGTCATCATCTTAAGGCTGATGACTGCAGTCAAGACAGATCCAGTCTGTTGTGTTAATGCCTAGTTGCGGAGGTTAATTGGTTCACCTGATCAAGTGGCGAGCGCGGGTGGCGTGGAGTGTTTGGATGACAGGGTGTCAGTTAATGAAAGCTGAAGCTATAAAGTCTTTTGTCATGTGGCCTTTTCAAACTGTAATTGGGGTGCAGAAAGGACGAGCAGTGGATCCACTCATTCAGTCAGTGCCATCTCTCTCTCGTTCTCTCTCTCTTTCTCTCTTTCAATTTCTTCACTCTTGATCACACTCTTATCCATTCTCTCTGTTTATCTCATCTTATCACTCTCGTCCTCCCTCATTCGTTTTCTATTGCTCTCAATTACGCGCTCTCCTCTGTCAACTCTCTTTCTCTCTCTTTGTCCCATTCCAAACCCATTCATTTTTTTCTGTGCTTTATGCTACCATCTACTTAGCTTCTTTTCTTCCAACCAGAAGCAGACTATCTGGAGTACACTGAGAATCAGGGAAATTAATAATGAAACCAAAAACCTAGAAAGTTGAGTGACGTAAGCTGTTCTACTGGTCTGTCTCTAAGATGGATTAGCTTGTGTTATGGTGTGTGTGTGCGTTAGATGTTTTGGTTTTGTAAACAATTTGACAGTTTGTATAATCTCCATGTAGGGCCCACAGGCCAAAGAGACCTTGTCCATTATTAAATAGTACATTATTTTACAAAGAATGTTGCAACAAACTAAAAACCTCCGGACAAACAAACAGGCGTATCCTGGTGACACACAACAAGAGTTTGCAGAACCCCACCTGTGAAAGGACAACAAGGAGAACCATCTGCCCTCGTCGTGGAGAGACCGCTGCGGCAGACGATCGTTCCGAGTTTCACTGCTATCAGCTCAAAACAGAAAGCAGCTCTACTGTGTACCTGATCACCAGCACTGGACAAATGAGTTCCCGAAACACGGTGCTGATGGCAGAGTCAGGACTTGGCGTGAGCAGTCTGAGTACATGGGCCTCTCTGGGCTGGTGTCAACAACACCGACTGCTGGACCGGTCCGCTCTTTTCCTGGCATATGTCAGGTCTCATGACATCAATTGAGCACCTGTTTACCGCCACATCGTCTCTGAACACTGTTGCTAATCAACAATATGACCAGGGAGCGCTGCACCAGGTCACCAACCATGTTCAGTTGTGTGTGGCATTAAAACAGCTGGGTACTTCCTGGAAGGGACAAAGCATGTATTTATTCATTTGTTGATATTCAGGTTGATAAATCTGGGGATGATGGATAACAGGGTTAGCCTGGATGCACGCCAAACCTTTGATTAATTCAAGAGCCTGTGTTAGCTGTCCCTTTAAAGTGTTTTCAGATAACAGTATGTGGTCCAAAATTGACAGTATAAGTATTCAGTAGAACTGTACGGTGTGTGTGTGTGTGTGTGTCCATGCCTCAGCAGAGATCCATGGGGCAGCTGTGACGGGCTGGTCTGGCAGAACTCTTTTGGGCCCTGTTGTATTCCCAGTCTACCAGACACATAGCTTTTTTTGTCAGGCCACTTACGTCACCACGGTTACAATCGCAACATGTCTCTACGGCTTGTGTTAATAATTCATCACCCTTAAGCGTCTTCATGGGTTGCTTCCATCCTGAATGACTCCCTGCTCCCTCTGTAGCGGGGTGATTTCTTTAGGCCAGGGTCCACAGAGCTTTGCAGAGCCTAGGGTGCCATTCGGGACTCAGTTGTGTTAATGCCTAGCCGGGAAGTTAATTGGTTCCCCTGATCAAGTGCAGAGTGCGGGTGGCGTGAAGTGTGTGGATGGCAGGGTGTCAGTTATTGTGAGCTGAAACTATACAGTCTCACGTCACGTAGCCTTTTCAAACTGTAATTGGGGTGCAGCAAGGACAAGCTAGGAGGTAGATCAACTCAGCGCTCTCGCTCTCTCTCGCTCTGTTTCTTTCAATCTTTCCCTCTCTTGATCTTGAGCTAAATCCAATGAGCTGTTTTCAAAGTGCACACTTCTCCCTTATGAAAGTGTATAGTTAACTTCATTCAAATGTTAATGCAATACCACATTCCATTTCCGTTTTCTTTTGCCTGCATTATTTCAGTCAATATTCAAATTAAAATGCAATCATGTGATATAATTGTTCATGTAGCAGTATGCACATTTGCTGTCAATAATAAAATGGTAACAAAAGCCATTTGGCATTTCATTTTCAAACTAATGTCCCAGCGTTGTGGTTAACAAAATGGTTAATTCAAATGTGAAAAGTGAGAAATAGCGCCCACCTTTTCAATGGAATAATCCACGCTCTAACGCGGTTTTCCTAACTTAATGAAATGGACATGCAATGCGAATGTATTTTCATGTTCTACGGTCCTGTCTGACATTCTCTGAAGGCGCGACACTGTTTAAAAGCAGTTAACAACTTCCTCTTGCCATCACAGTGATCATTGTAAAACTGCGGTTTTTGGTTGACACTCGCTTCATTAATGTACATCTAGCACAATTTTGTCATTGTTAGCCTGAATTAAATGGCTTGTTCTTACTTACACTGTGTTGCCACATGGAATAAATGTTTCAAACCAATAGAACCAGTGATTATGGATAAAAAACAATAGGAAACTGGATCATTTAATTCATTTTAAGTTTTGTAAAACAAACAATCATACAGCATGTTTAACAATTTAAATATAATTGAATTACCTGGATACGATCAGCCAGGTTCTCAAAATTGCGTTCACTGTTGTCTGGGATACAAATTAGCAAACTCAGTTGTGGGAAGAACATTCAGCATGTTAATGGAAATGTGTGTTTATTTTTCCAAAGAAACACCTACGATGCAACTTTTCTTTCCTTTCCAAAAAAGTCAAAAAGGAAGGTTTTGAGTGAGGAAAAGAAGGATTATAATTAAAAGACCACTGCAAATTGAGCGCTTCTGTTCTTCACTCAAAACTTTCCTTTTTAAAGGAAAGAAAAAGGTGCAGTGGTCTATTATTTTCCGCAGTTGTATAGATGGCCCATTCACACGCATCTGCTTCGATAACACCACCTGACATGTCGTCTGCCAAAGCGTTGGTGAAACAGAATTTTGACTCGTTTTTGAAACTGGTAACTAAATAGTGGATTTTAGATTTTCCGGTTCATTCAGCGTGTGCTTCGTTAACGCCACCTGACTTGTCTTCTGCCAAAGCATGTGCTTCTGGAACGCCGTCTGACACGTTGTCTGCCATTGGAAAAGTGTTGTAATTGTCTTATTAATTAGGGCGTCTTCAGCTGATGAATACGGCGTCTTACTCATGTTAACCCTCTGACAGTCCATATTACAGAGCTGGTCTTCCCCTGGGGGGAGTCTGTGCATGAGAGCCTCTCAAGCGCTCCTCTTAAATTTGTGAACACTAACAGGTTAACATCATTACTAGTGATCGCAGAGAATTCTGATATATTTTTATTTCATAATTTCTATTCGGTCATGAGCATCTGACCAGGAAATCAATTCTCTTTCAATATGATCTGTGAAATCCAAAATTACTTGCTTTGGCCCTGGAGTTCCCCTGGTACCATACATCTATGACCGTAGCCTACTTCTTTCCGGTTGGCACGTCAAACAGTGTCTCCCGCCTTCAGAGAATGACTGACATGACCGAAGAACATGAAAATGCAATCGCATTGCAATGTCATTTTTATTAAGTTATAGGAAAACAGTGTTAGAGCGTGGAAATTCATTTGCGATGGGGGCACTGTTTCTTACTTTTCACATTAGAATTTTGTTCACCATAAAGCAGGGCATGACTTTGAAAATGAAATGCCAAATGTGAAAAGTGGAAAATGAAAACGCAATATGGGATTGCATTAACATTTGAATTAAGTTAACTATATTCCTCCTTACTCCCAGCCACAGACACAGCCACAGTAGATAATTACATGCCTTCTGCTATACAGTAGTACATACAACTTTGTTGAACTCTGCGACTACAGGAAAATAAATAAATATTCTGACATACAAGCCAACAAATCATGGGTGAAGTATATTAGACTGTTACGTCCATTTTATGTGATGGATTTGGGTTGACATTTCTCAACCGTTCTTACATATAGTAACGTACGCTGTGAAATACACCTGCGTACGACAACGCATGATTGATGTCGTGGCTCACATTAAGACACCAGCAGCTTTCAAAAGACATCAGATACATCACCCAGAACAATGCCTTCCACAAGCCCCATTGCCAGGAGTCATTGCTCAATGGGAATGTATTTTTCTGCAGCCCATAACCAAGTCCTACTCATGACACCTACCGTTCTGTGGAAGAATATATTGGAGGTGTGTCACGACGGGAGTCCATTGAGAACAATATGGCCACCTGCAGATGGTTTTTACATTATTCCCGTCAAATGGACTTAAAGACGCAAACTGGGATTTTTCGTCACTTCATCGTGTGTGTGCCGATAAGTGCCCTGTGTTATCAAAAGCCCTCACATTCAAACTTGGAATTTCATGGCGAACTGAGATGTGATAGAGATTCTCTTCATAGACTATGCTCATGCGAACAGCATATTATGAGTCCCAAACTTCACCTTCAAGCCAATATATTCGTATCTAAAGGTTGGTTGAAAGGTTTGCTTCAATACATATTTATTTAGCGATAAAGTTGAGCAGACAACAAAAATTGGTTTGGGCAACAAAGCATGACACTGAAATCTAAACAAGAAGGCCCAGAAGAGTAAAGGAATACAGTTGTATACACAGGCTACACAAAATGTATAGTGCCTCTGAAGCACGGAATTTTAAAAGGTGCCAGCGTTGTTAAGAGGGCAGTTTCATCAACCGCGCATTGTTGCACACAGGTGGCCTTGAAGCATGGGCGGCTGTTGCTCCGCAGAGCTATCGCAATGAAAGGGTAAAAGTGTGACCACTCAACCAGGATGTGCGAAAATTAAATGTACACTGCGTCATATTTCCCAATCGATTACACTTCACAATGTCAGCGTGTTGGCTGTGACAAAAACATGTTAGTGCGGCAAGTGAGTAGGGGAGGGCTGGACAGCCTTGTGACGTAAACTGCGCTCCTTCGCTCCGCCACACTCCGCCGGACAGAGAGTATCACACTTAGAATCAGACAATCCAACAGACTTAGACAGGGAGGTCCCAGCGCTTTGGCATGACTTTTAAATAATGTGTTCCACTTTAATGCTGTGTTTTACACATAAATAAATAAAAATAATTTAATAACCTGACACGTATTTCAGCCTTCAACTCATTTAGGCTTCGTATTTCAGCCTTCAACTCATTTAGGCTTCGTAGCTGTTATTCTGTTATCACGAGTAGTCACTGCTGTACTGGTGTGTGTGTGTTTGTGTGTGTTTGTGTGTGTGTGTGTGTATGTGTGTGTGTATATATATATATATATATATATATATATATATATATATATATATATATATATATATAATATATATGTGTGTGTATGTATATGTATATGTTCACGGTGTGCTTCCCAAACGCCACCCTAATCCATAAACACGGCATTACGGCTAATCAAAAGAGCATTACATTACATTCGGGCAGTTTGGGACAAGGCCATGTTTGTTAACTTCAAGTCATAAAAAAGTGGTGAAGTATCATTAGGTCTTCATGGAGAGGCTGTGGGCACGGCTAAAAGCTCTCAGAGCTCAAATTTGATGTCTATCACACGCTCAAGTGGTTCAATCTTTACGCACTTCAGTCTGAATTAGATTTAACGCATTGAATGCATAAAAATGAATTTACACGGTCTGTTTGAGGAGGCCGAGAACACTGACACAAAACATTGTTAATCACAAAATGAATGATATCGACAAAGTTTGAATTAAAATAAAAAATCTGCAAATCAATACAGAGATATACTACGGAGGAATTATTATAATAATATATTTTTTCTTCCACACAGAACAGTAGGCTAGCATTTTTAGCCCAGTCATGTGTAACTAATGTTCAGCATTCAAGACAATGGGAGCTGCAGAGACAGTAGACTATGAGTTATAACCATTTACGCCTGTTGACTCAAGATAAATAACACTTTCCTCATCTCTGTTGACCTGCATAACGTCTGTCTGACACACCATAGTGTCTTAGAGTCATGACCGACACACACACAGACACACACACACACAATGTTACGTGCGATTGCAGCGGGGTGTGTAGGCTTCTGTGCATTCATCCAGAATCATAGACTTGACAAGACGTTCTTGGCCAGGATTCCGACAAGGTTGTTTCAGAAGAACTACAAATGCACACAACCGGTTGATGGCACGCCATTCTTCCTGCAGTTCTACAAAGGGGTTTGCTGAATCCACCCTTTTAAGAGTTAAGGACATGGCCTCGCCAGACTCCTGAAGATAAAGAGGCAAGGAGACGGAGGGGACACGTTCGCGGAAATAGATACACATCCAGAGGGTCGAATTTTCCGAAACGACCAGGCCTCACAGAAATGCTGGAAGCAAGTTGTCGTTGATGGGCTGGTTGTTTAGGCTGCACCAGCAACATGGCTGTTTGGATCGACGCAACCTCCGAAGTGGTAGGGAGGCAACGAAACCATCAAACAAGTCAAACACTTTATTCTTGCATCCCAAACCGAAACCTATTCCATAGAGACGGCATCATTTGACGAGGGCCTGAAGGAGTGCACTCACTTGTTAAGAGGGCTCTGTTTGGGAGACAGCCTGTGTTCAACCGGAGCAGTCACTCTGCTACGACGCTTGACATGTAATAGGTCGTTTTAATGGTTGGTGATAACGCTGTTCACAAACACACGCACACATAGAAACACTCCAGCACTCAGCATCATGTGAATTTTACTTGGCTGTCATGATGAATATACAGAATAGATCATCGTTCATCATCTCTCTAGTGATTTTTTTGTGTTTGTTTAAATGGTTCTGGCGGCAAATACGCCTTTTTTTACCTAAAATGTATTTATCTGGTTAGAGACCCAGAGGATTCTTCACACCAACAGAATTCATTCAGGATTACACAAAATGCATCTGATACATTTTATTTCCAATTTTATCAAATTTATTTATATATTTACAGTACTGTGTGTAATGAAATATCACAGGCACAGAAACTGGTCTCATGCGCAGCGGCTTTATTAAAACAACTGTAATAACAGGGTCGATTTGAAGACGTGGTCAAAAGGCAGAACAAGGTCCAAACACTCCAAAATCCATAGAGGCTGGAGTAGAGAAGGGAAATCTAGAATCTCAGTCGAAAAGGTCTAAAGCGAGAAACACTGGTCAGTACATGGGGATATCTACGATATCACTGAAAGAAAAGGCTTAGTAATATGCAAGCAAGTTTATTTATATAGCACAATTCATACCTAGAAGCAATTTAATGGGCTTTACAGTGAAAATAAATATAATGCAATAGAATCAAAACAGTCAGATCCATCATCAGCAGATTGTTACATTTACACAGAGGTTATTCCTCTGATAGCACCAGAACTTGCATTACAATTGGTAAAAGATAGCAAGATATACATTTAATAACAAAATATATCTAGAAGAGAAATATACAATACAGCATAATAATAAAACATAGAATAAGGAAATATATATAGAATTTTAAAACATAGGAAGCTATAATAGCTGTAAGACGTAACAGTGCTGTTATAAAAACATAGGAAGCTATAAGGCTCACATAGTTTAAGAGCTCAGTCATAAGCATGTGAAAAGAAAAGTGTTTTTAGCCTGGATATAAAAACTGACATGTTTAGTGAACGTCTAAGATCTTCTGTTAGTTTATTCCAGTTGTGTACAGCATGACTACTAAACGCAGCTTCTCCATGTTTAGTTTGGACTCTGGGCTCTACTAGTTGACTTGAGTTCATGGATCTAAGAGCCCTGCTCAGTTTATATTCTTCAAACATATCAAAAAATGTATTCGGGTCCTAAACCATTCAGAGATTTATAAACTAGAAGCACCACTTTAAATTCTGTAACTGACCGGAAGCCAATGCAGCGATTTAAGAACCTCTTGGTCCTGGTTAACATTCTAGTGGCTGCATTCTGAATGAGCTGCAGCTGTTTTACAGTCTTTTTGGGGAGTCCAGTAAAGAGGCCATTACAGTAGTCAACCCTACTAGAGATAAAAGCAGAGGGACAACAATATCTCAGGATGTAAAAGAAAACCTGAACTGAATTAAGTAGCGAAGATGATAGGGACAGGGGTCAGAACAAAAACAATTGTCTAGAACAGAAACCAAAAAACATAGAAATACCTTAAAATTGGATCAGAAAGACATCAAAATACAAAACTAGAACCATAACTGAAGACAGTCATGAAAAGCAAAACAAAACCCTACACTGTGCAAATCTGTCAAAACACAGTCATTAATTTGCATAGCAAGTGTTTAAAATAAATAAATGGCCTTAGAAAGGAAGCAAATAGGTACATCATGCCAGACAGCAAGAAAGGCAAAGATGCACAACTCCCCACAGATATGAACAGAAGCACTTATTGATTCTATTAAAACCAGTAATGTCTGTGGCTTCACAGGTTGAGAAATGTATTCACACATGCGTCATATCGTCTAAAACAAGCAAGGCAGTGTGCCTCCAGGAGCAGGGTTGAAAAACCACTATCAACTCAAGAAGTGACCAGCATTTAAAGGTTTCATAGTGTGTTTTTAAATTAGAAAGTACAGTTTCTGATTGTTTCCTTCCGATGTTCCTTCTGATTGTTTCCTTCTGAGCTCTGTAGCAGTCTGCCTGACTATTAAAGGTAGTTAAGGATAGCACCGACAAATGCAGCGTTTAACTTATAATGTCATCTCTGCGAATGCAGGATCATTGCCTTTATAGAGCAAGGTAGTTAACACTAATTGCTCCTCGGGCGCTCGTCACGGCAGCTCTCAGCACCTCTCCAATTCCGAGTGGTTGGGTTAATTGCCAAGCCAACTCTCGTTAGACTGTGAGTGCAAACGGATTGACAGGCTGGGCAAACAGCTTTGGTTTAAAAAGCTAGGTTGTCAACATCCCATTGGATTGTATCTCAGATGTGACACACCAAACACAGAAGTTTACTTGATGTCTTGATGTCACATGACGGTTTCCTGCATAGCCGCGTGGAACAAAGGAATGCCAAGTACATATGTGAGACATAACAGGACACAGAGAAGTTTTTCAGATATTCTGCCTTTTTGACAATTAATGAGCTGTTTGTTCCTTGTGTAACTCGCTACATATTCACTAGGAAAACATTCTTATTGTAACTGACAATGAGGTTGTTAAGGATTCATTGACATTGTTGACGGCATTCTAATAATGGCTCATTAAGATCAATAAAGGCCCAGTTCGTTACTTATGTACACGCTAAGTTACTCATGTACACGCTAAGGTACTCATGTACACGCTAAGTTACTTATGTACATGCTAATTTACTTATGCACACGCTAAGTTACTTATTCATACGCTAAGTTACTGATGCACGTGCTTATAAACCACTAATCAGTGACTGAATGAGTTACCTTCAAATAAAGGTTTACTAAATCATTTATTAGTCAAACTTGCAGATAATTTACATGTCAAATAACCACCTTGCTTTAATACAGCCTTCTTATTTTTCATGGGCTACAAAGAGATAATAAATAAGTCATGGAATTGGAGTTGGAATGTAATTCTATTTCATCTGGGATAATGTGTATAAACGCTTGGAGGAGAATTGTCAGCTGTCTCTGTGGGATAATGTAAAGTGTGGGGCAGAGAATATTGCCGTGACAACCTGGTCTAATGGACTGACTGGAGACAGGACTCCAGCACCTCTCGCACCCATGTCAAATCATGATGAAACAGAATCCAATTCATAACTGGCAGCAATAGCTCCATTGCGTTTAGCATTCGTTTCTGGCATGTTTCAGTTTTCACTTGGCCAGGGGACATTTGCCACGTAGACTTGTCCTTCATTTGCTTCAACGCTTTAATTCTATTATGTTCCAATACAAAATATTTGTATCAGAAATTGTTTGACGGACCTTCGTCCCAATCAGTGCAAAATGCAGACATAAATATACCATACGTTGCCAAGTTTCCTGAACATCATAGGCTGAAAATGAGTTAATACATTACCTTCAAAGTCACTAACTACATAGACATTGATAGACCATAAACATGTATTGTCGACTCAATAAGAAAACTTCTCTATCATGCGCCTTTTGACTCACATTTGTGATAGTTGACAGGAGCCATCGACTTGAATAAGACAGGATGTCAATCCAATACCATAATCCAATATTTATAGTGGGTATGACATCCTTCCATTGTAAGATCAGTTAAGTTGTCAAAGTTGTGTTATGTAATATCCAATTAAATCTTCCTATGGTATCCTGCTTTGTTAAATATTGAAACAGTTTTCTTTTACATTAATATTTATGCCCATTCTATTATATAAGTAAATTACAAGTTGATGCCCTGTTTCAGATCTGATTCAGATGAATGAGACGCTAGATGCAGGGTTTAGATATGAATATGCTATCCCAAGTGGGATAATGCCATCGGAATTGTTGCTCTGAAATCTTGCAAACCCCAGTACAACTCAGTATGTTCTCAAAACCTTTGTCGTATGATTTGACGTTCGGATCCGTTTGGATGTCTCATACATTTTCAATCTTTAAAGAAGAAAAGGAATCTTTAGTTAAGTACAAACATAAACGCCAAATGGAAAACTATTCCCAAGATAGTGGATATTATATTCCTTAAATAGGGTGCAACTTTTAACTAAGGTCCGTACTTCACTAACCTACAGTAAGGCATAATCCAGGGAATAGGGTGCGATCAGGTTAAAGTGTTGTGTAGAGGATTGGTGCTCCATATTTTGGGAACGGAAATGGTAAAATCTTGAATGTCTGGTATAAGGGATAGCTAATCCTATTGAGAAGCGAATGCACTGTCAGCCTGTGGAGTTTTAAATCCTTTAATTAATTTAATTGCAGAAATCCTACAGATCCAGTGGAAGGGCTTATGCCCAGCGCCTATGTAGCGCCATAAGAGTCTCATGGGCAAAAGTAGTGTACAATGTAGAGGACAGGGTGCCATTTGAGACACAATAACACAATGTTTAACAGTAAAGGGTTAGCGAACTCAACAACACTTTACAAAGTATAATGGAGGAAAGAATAATGTGTTTTCCCTTATTAAAACAAGAATCAGAGGAACCATCAAAATATTGGTTATATGTATTAAAAGCAGGCTACTCTTGTGGCACTGAAATCTGTGGGTTTTAATTAAATCCAAATACCCTGAACAGCTTCAATTCACATACTGTATACTGAAGTAGACTAACAATACCCTTGACATGGGGTTGGTCTCAGACTTGTCACTCAAACAGCAACGCTGTTTTCCTTTAATGCCAAGAATTAAGGTACATGTTTTCTTGTTAGCGAAGGAAACCAAAGAAAAATGTACATACATAAACAGAACCTCATTAGGAGTTTTGCTGCAGGCAATTCATGAAGCATCTCAACATTTTTACCAGCCATCCAAACCTGAACTTGAAAATGCATTGGATGTAATTTTCTCCTTCATGTCACAGTCTTACATTTTGAGCGTAAATCTTCCAAAACATTAACAAAAACGTATTGTACAGCCTGACAGAATTCCACATTTATTTCATGATTTGTCATGTCCTCTTTGTTTTCCTACCTAAATATTGTTCTTCAAAGCTCCATTATATGTCTACAACACAACGGTTGTCGACACATTACCTTCCATCACACAGCACCAAACCCACCAGAACTGCAGTGTTTAGAGTGTCTCATTGGCGCTAATGGAATATCCCAGTCACTTAGAAGAAACAAATCAAATATTACTGAAGCCATTAGTGCTGATGAATGCAACGCATCAGAGCACATTGCATGCAAAGCCAATACAGACGGGCAGGTGGGACTTTGTTTCACTTTGGAGATGAATTTGTCAGATGTTCAACTATCTTAGCTATCTGCCCGGGAGAAAAAAAGATAGCTATTTCACAGTGACTAAAGATGATTGTGGGGCCAATGAAGCCGCAGGTCTTCAGAGTAAAGGGTTTGCCGCATTGGAAATAAAGTGATGGCCAACGTGTGGGAGTTTACAATTTTGTGTGTCTGCATGTGTGTTGGGAGGGTCAATGATTTCCTTACGAGAGAGCGGAATGAAGATTGTCTGAGAGAAAATAGACTGAGACTGGGATCAACAGACAGCGAGAGTAAGACAGACGGACGTGGTGTTATGAGTGTGTTGCGAGCATCAAAGACTTAGCTATTCATTTGTACTACAGTTATCGTGCTAGTGAGCCTTGGGTCCTTTATTGACTGTCTGCACGTGTCTGCTACTTATAGACAGCCAGGGAAATGAACAGAGCAATACACAGACAGTTCAGGCACAGGGAATGTAGCTAATCGTTTGGATAACTGAATGACGTTGACACTGATGGGTGAGTAGATTAAATGGAATGGACCAAGCAGGGATTGTATTGTGTTGGAGATCATCCATATTGATTCTAGTTGCAAAACATAAAGGATGGTAATCTTGTGACAATGAATGGGTCCCATCATCTTTAACTAGTGGGAGGCTAGGCCTTTGTTCCAAATGACACCTTATTTGCGGTAGTACCCATTGAGCCCTGGTCAAACTGTAGGAGGGAATGGATTAGGGCTCCATTCGTGATGCAGGGGTGTAAGCACTGGCAAACTTTGTGCTTTTGCGGTGGCGTGTATCCCGAAGCTTTCAAAAACACACGCTAAAGCTCTTACACAACCCAGCCACGCAACTGTCATTAATCACAACACTGATGTTCAATGGAAAAAAATCTTCTGAGCATGAATTGACAATAGGTTTATAGAAAAGAAGCAGGAGTTGCCCAGGAAAATAACAGCAGTCATTAAGGAGGGAAGGCTTTAGGAAAGAAGCCCGCTTTGAAGGGAGCCCAGCTGTTGCCCTGGATTTTTCCAAGACAGCACCCCAATCTGTGTCGTGCTTCTAACCTGGGGTTCTGCATGGGGTTCTGTTCAAACTTAGGGCACTTCATTGGTAATAGCGTGACATTTAGAACATTGTTACATTATAGAAAAGGAAAACACACTCTGGTAGCTTCAGGAGCATTACAACAGCAAGCTGTCTTTAACAGTGACCAAGCTGTTGGCTCACGTGCATCTACAAGCAATTCAGCAGATTAACAGCACATTTTCAAAAAGATTCTTCTCACTATCACACTTTTTGTTCTCTCTCTTGTTGTCTGTCACACCTTTTTCTGGCTCTGTCCTTTTGTAGCCACCCAAAGGCATTTGTCTCTCTTCTCCGACCCACCTTCCCTGCTCACATTGTCAATGGTGATATGGACCTTGGAGTGGCGGCGGCGGTTGTGGAACGGGTCTTTGGACCAGATAGATTCTCTCCTGAGCTAATTCAGCACTCTCACACTTGCTGGTTCACCTGTCAATCATGACTATTTAGCATATTTATTTGGCCTGCCGAGTGTCCCTTCTGTGGTTTGGTGCTGGTCTAGAAACATTGTTGACATAAGGGGGAAGAACAGGGTACAAAATAACATTGTTAGGCATTTGCCTATTATAAAGAAAATAATACTTGAAAAGCTCTGAAGTATGTCTGTTATTGAGCTCTCCACGACTCTACATATTGTGCTTACTGAGCTCAGAAGAGAGAAGAGGCAAACGGAGCTGCTGGGGGAAAATAAAAAAACACGAAGAGTGTTTCTTTCAAGTATCTTTCTTTGGGTGTCTGGTCCATATGTGTGCGTGAAACTTATAATAACAAAATGTTGTCCCCTCCAGATGGGCTAAAACTGCTATTCCAAGTTTGTGATTTATTTCAGGGGTTCAAACCGTCAACCCTTTGGTCACGGGTAAGATTAACTAACCACTGGGCAAAAGGCCTGTTCCAAAAATCTATTGATAAAGGAGCTAATTATAGGTCTAAAATCAGCAAAACTGATGTTCTTTAAGCATGCTGTGGGATTTGAACATTATATTCACACAGTATTATGACAATATGGATGTATGTTTTAGTGGAAGTGAATGTGCCTAGATAGTAGGAACAACAGGGATAACAGTGTTTATATTATCTCTCCCTCAGGAATGTGGAGTGTTTACATTGAGTATCTGGCATGGGGGTTGTTAGGTAGAAACGCCCTAAAAACCTATAGATTAGCTGGCAACTATCTTTATAGTGAGAAGACAATGGAACATTCACTGAACGACATCTGTGCTGCAATTTTCCAATAAACTTGAACGACTTCTCCCTCGATTACACGGGCTCTACATTATTTGACCACTATACGATCACCGCTAATTTCTAACAATGCCATACACCGTAATAAGACAACACGTTATCATTGTTACCCAAAGAGAGGAGTACCTGGGTGTCCCGAAGCCTGACCTTCCCATTTAACATCCTGGAACAGTAACAATGCAACCAGAGCCTTTCGGACCGGAAAACTTGGCTCGTGTCTCGGTCTTTGGAGACAGGCCAGGGCTCGGTGACCTGTGCAGGACCTCGGAGTGGAGCTCAGGTGGAATTGCAGTGTGGGCCTTGCTCGTCAGTGTCGGGCCGCAGTGGCGGCAATGGCCTCAGAATTCAGGGGATCCCTGATGCACTGGGACGCACTAATCGCTTTGTATCAGGACGCTGCAATTGGCCACATTCGGGCCGGTAACTCTGGCAACCTAAAAACCATGAGCCAGTTTGTGTTCCACATACTGTGAGTCAAATGCAATAGAGTTTGTTGACAGTGCTGTAAGTGGTTGCTGCTCTTAATGGGCCCTGTATGTTTCTAGGCAAGACATCCTGATCCGATCTGAGTGCAAACAACAGCACATATCCTCAAAGGGTCTTGTTCATGGGGAACTTGTTGTCCACGATGGTTCTCCGATGTTCTGAAAACGTCTGAAGTCGTTGATTTGTTTGGAGGCCATAGGGAGGTGCTTCTTCTGGAAGTGGGCTGATCGTTTGACCTCTACATGCTGCAGGCCATTACTGACCAGCTGATTAAGTACCAACCCCTCATACTATTTTTAAAGTGTGTGTTTCTGCGTATGTGAGAGAGTTGACTGACTGAGCTCTCAAACTTAACCCCACTGTGAGCCTGTTTTTATAACAGCACTGTTTAGTATTATAGTTTTTTTAGCTTCCTTTGTTTTATATTCAATTTCTGTTTTATTATTCTGTGTTATAGTTTTTCTAGCTTTCTATGTTTTGTATTTGATCTCAATTCTATTATCCTATGTTTTATTATTATGCTGTTTTTTATATTTCTCTTCTTAATTTATTGTGTTATTAAATGTACATCCTGCTATCTTTTACCAATTGTTATGCAAGTTCTGGTGCTATCAGAGGAATAACCTCTGTGTAAACTGTTTCTGATTGTATTGCATTATTTCTATTTTCACTGTAAAGCACATTGAATTGCTTCTATGTATGAATTGTGCTATATAAATTAACTTGCTTGCTTGCTAGTTTGTTAAAGATGGGTGTGTAACCTAGTCTGCAAAATCATTAGTCCCCCATTTTGTGTTGCTTAATGTTTGATACTAAGCCATTTCCACAGCTTGTGCAAATGGCTGCCAAAAATATCCACTGCCAAAAATATGCAAAGCACAAATAATTGACCAAGATTACATAATTAAGACCCTTTTTCCTTTTCAGCCTTGGTTGTTCTTCCCATTTACACTGCAAATAAGAGTCCTCCTGCAAAGTCTCTGGCTTCTTTACTCACAAATATGTGCGGACACCAATAGTTGAATAATATTTTCCAGTAACAATATAAACATGACTCTTGAATAAATGTCCTTGTAACAAATGGCCCTGACTGAGAGAGAGAATGTATGTATTCATGAAACCAAGTAGGAACATAGTAATGGAAAAAACCACCTGAAGTATAATATTGCTTAGTGGAAGGAGCGAGGTCACGTTCCAGGCAATTCTGTGAAATTGCCAAGGTTTCACATAGTAATCGAGACTGAACATTACACGTTTTTTTCTCTCATAGTTCATTGACCAAAAAAGTTAATATTTTCTGTATTCTCTTCATACAATGTTACTTTCAACTGGGATTTTGAGTGAGTAAAACACAGCACCTGTTACAGATTGGCTGTGAGAATATGCAAAATTAACTCACGCACATCCATTCTCACAATCTGTTGAATAATTAATAAAAACAGAACGGGCGCAAGTGAGTGATAAAAATGTCTGTTATTTTCTTTATGAGAGACAAGTCCTGGGAGGATACAGTCTCATGGAATGTCAATCCAGTCTCTGAACATGCTAGCCTACAGGTAATAATAGAGCAAATCCAGTCTCTGAACATGCTAGCCTGCAGGTAATAATAGAGCAAATCCAGTCTCTGAACATGCTAGCCTACCGCTAATAAGGCAACTATCGAATCCAAGCATATACTTCAGGCATTGCAGCAATTAAACGTAACAAAAGTTAACCCCACTGAATGAAATAGCTTAGTAATAAAGCCAATGTTTATCTACCAGTGGCATATTTCTGTGTGTGTGTATGTGTGTGTATTTTAAATAGTCTAGGTGAAATAACACTCCCTGCAGTATCATCAAGTCCAGGTCTGCATGCCAAATCCATTCAAGTCGCTCTGAAGTGGGAACACAAAGGTCTCGATGGCTCCAGCCTCATGTTTTATTCCGTGTCACCTTATTGTGTGATTGATCGCCTCTCCTTGACTCCAGCCCAACTGGCACCCGATTTTCTAATGAGTGCCCTAGTTTTGGCCAGAGGTCTGTGGGTACCTGTCAGAAGTAGTGTACTTTACAGTGGGAATAGTGCCGTTGGTGACCCCTCTCTGTCTCTCTTCCAGTCAATGATTAATTCACTCAAACGTTGTTTCTCACTTATTTGTGCGTTAGCGGGTGAAGATGATCAACCAACTGGAAAGACATCTCGCTCGATTTTTTCGGCCTCACAGACAGGCAGTTGAGCAGACCCATTTCTCAGTGAGTGTGGGACTGTAACTGAATGTCCCACAGTGAGGGAGAAAGAAACACATCCACCTCCGTTACAGAAGACATACGGCAATTGCATATTAGAACGCACCTAATTCCGCCCTAGAAGAAACAAGAATAGTGACTATTAGAATAGATCCACCTCCGTCCAAGAAGAAAGACGGAAAAAAGACAACACAAGAAAGAGGTCTATTAAAACACATCCACCTCCGTCCAAGACGTTCTTTTTTCAAAAGCGTCACAGATTATAAGAGCATGTGATCTAGGATCAGTCTGACCATCTTAGGTCAAAAAGAGAACAATCCTATGAACAGAGCCATATGGTCTGTTCAAGATGGCGCCACTGAGGATGGCTCCCAACCAACTTTGATTTATTGTTTTAATGTTGTTACTAATTTGTAATTTTCCTACATTAGCAACCACGCTATTAACCTACCCAAGCATTTCATTGCCCTAACTTGTTAACGAATAAACCTTTTGAACTTGAGCCAAGAGCCTAGATAGGTAATCATGAATACAGACTGCGTTACTGTAAGTTACAGCACGGGTGGTTGTCCAGACAACTTGGTTAATAACCCCTAATCACTGATGCAATACCCCCCGTCCCCATCCTCAGCACGCCAAAAGATAAACGAGCAGCAGAAAACAAATCTGAACAGCCTTCATTTTTGGTCAGTAAGTTTCCCCTGTTGTGACATACTGCCTGTATTCCAAATGGTACACTATTATAAAACCCTAAAAATTGCATTCCCTCTGGTGAAGGTTAGTGCACCAAACAGGGGGCAGGTTTGAGAGGGCCTCCCTGAGGGCGCCTTGCGATCTTCACTTTATGCCTTAGTTAGCAGTCGCGTGATTTTTAATGGAGACCTGAAACTATTGCTACATCCGCTTGTTAAGGAGGCTATCGTTGGTTGTCAAAGGGGTTGATTGTCTCCTCGTCTCCACTTTGTTTATTACCTGGGATTATGAGTAATAATTTCACGACAGACATGCGTGTCCTCTGTGGGACAAGTCATCCATGCAGTCAACGCCGCAAAACACCGAGGTGATTGACAGAGATTGTTTTTTAATGGCTAAGAATAAATATTCATATTCTCGTTATTTCTTTAATGAACGTGAACAATATGAATGATAGCTGGTGAACGTCACAGCTTAAGTTAGCCAGTAACAGGTAAGGAGATAATATCCTAACAAAACTACAGGAATACTTATAACGCTTATTAGGACTGTCTAAAGTCCTAGACTACTGTTGAGACAATAAATGCATTAGAGATTGTGCGCCGGGACTCGTGTGCCATGAATCATTTTTTGTCTTCTTTCATTTGGATACGGTGTCCTGCTTCAACCAATTGGAGTCACCTGTTTCATGGAAGACAAGGGGAGACAGCATCAATCCCACATGGGCACCTGAAAGTCAGTTTCCATATCAAGGTGTTTTTCATGGTCCAAAAGTGGGAAGCCATTGACTGGCCAAGCCAGTCAGCCCATCAGAATCAAACCGAGCAGGGCTTTCACATGTTGCAGACGAGCCTGAAAGCAAAGAAGACCCAAACATCAGCAGGAATGGAAGACGGCTTCAGTACAGGTGTGGCACAACGTCAGAATCGTCATACATAATGTTAATCTGTCCAAATACTTTTTACACTAACGTGGGGGAGGGACTATGCACAATATGTTTTCTAAAATGGTTCATCAATTATGGATGAAAACACACTCAAAATAAAGTTGGCAGTCTGTGCGTCATCTCTACAGCCATTGAATGATTTATTATCCAAAGTGCTGGAATACTGAGATGAAAAAAATTGTCACTTTCCAAATATTTTTGGAGTTCTGTAGTGACACATGGGAATATCTTAGCATTTTTAAGCCAACAGCTCCTGAAGTCAAAGAGATGTTGGACATTGCTTGGGATGTAATTATATAATGTAACTGTTCCTATCAATTCCTAATCTAGTCACTGTGATATTAAATATTTATACATTTTTTATTATATTACAAATGCGCTTGTATGGGTCACTGTTGGTCAGTTGTAGGAGCATGGCACCTACAACACCATGACTGTGAATTTGACTCCCATGGGGTGCCACTAGAAGATAAACGGCATGAAACTGTGCACACACCTGTAAATGTCTCTAAATTAAAGTCTCAGCTGAACAACTGAACTGTCTAAGTAAAGCTGGTAGGGTGGATATAGTCAGACTCAATAAACCATCGCTGTAAAAATGAAGGGTACAGCAGTGATGTCGAGGACTTGCAGTTCAGCTGACTCGCTGTGATGTTGAGAAAAGAATGGTGAAACCCTTATCTAACACTGTGCTCAAAGTGGAACGCTCCTTAAAATGTAGACACTAATATCAAATCAATCAAATGTATTTTATAAAGCCCTTTTTACATCAGTGGTTGTCACAAAGTAATACAGCCACCATTCAATCAATGACGACCTGTGTCCCACGCTAAGAACTCCGCCGTTGACAGAAGTCAGAATAGTGTGGGGGCTCACAACTTTGACGGAGAATCTGATATGAGGATAATATTAGGTCTCCACATTCAACCCTAAAATCTTTTCTTTCTCATAAATTTTAAAGAGTCTTGTAAGACACAGAGTACAACTGCAAGAAAATCCATGAATAAGTCAGAAATGAGAGTACCATCTGTAGTCTCCTAACAGACGGTAATGAATGATGAGTGATATGAATTTGGATTTAAATCAGCGGTTTGATCATAACTGTCATTCGGTCGAAATAAATAACAATTGGATAACCCTGGCTGTTATGTCAGTGGACAGTGGACCAGAGTATCATGGATCTGTTTTCATAGGATTTCTCTGGGGAAGCACTTACAGACAAGACAGGGTGGACTCAGGCTGGAGACTTCGAGGAAATTTGTTCACCTTCCTCACAAAACATCCTTACGTTTTAATGTTACCCCTCTATGTAGTGGTAGGTAGAGCTTATTTGGAATATGTTCTAAATGTGAGGTCTTAAATTTTATGAGAGGGGTTCAGAGAGGGGGAGAGAGAGAGAGGAACATTTAGGAAAAAGAGGAGGGACGTGAGACTGAGAGGAGGAGAGAAATAAGAGAAAGTGCATGACAAAGCAAGCCAAGCATGAAATACAGCTCCGGAGAAAATTGAGAGACCGCTATACCTTTTTCTTTCCTTTCCAAAACAGTCAAAAAGGAAGGTTCCACACCTCTGCAAACTGAACACTTCTGTTCCTCACTCAAAACTTTCCTTTTGAACTTTTTTGGAAAGGAAAGAAAAAGTTCCAGTGGTCTCTTAATTTATTCCAGAGCTGTATGTAGTATTATTTAAGTTTCCGTTCATTTGTCCAATTACTTTCAGTCCCTTAAAATGGGGGGGGGCAATCTATAGAAAGGGCTGAAGTTTGTACATGGATGGACTAATGGATGTAAATACCCACAGAAATAAGTGGTCACTCTTTCTGCACCTCTAAGCCATTTTTTAATTTCGATTCCATTGTGCTAAAGGGCAGAACCAAGAGAAGAAAACCTTTTGATGACATGCAAAAGGTCACGCAGAAGTCAGACTTAAGACGCTTAAGATCCTGGAACCCTGGCAAAGAATTTATGCCTCTCCATATGCCCATGAAATAAAAGAATGCCTTGTTTCATTATCCCAAACCTATTCAACTGATGATAAACGTTAGAAAACTGGTACACTAGAGATGGACTTCTGTGCACCAAGATAAGAGGCTAACCAGCTGCGGATGCTCCACTGCCTGACGATTATTCCTCTTTCTCTGCTCCCCGCAACCTATTCCTGTCCACAATCCCCAGCATGGTGCTTCTGTTGTTGGCACATCACCGATTACCTGTCCCCATCTGACTCGATGTCTCTCGTCTGTACAGCTTTTATCCCTCAGCCCAGCACTGTTATTCAGGAGCTACACCAGCTAGCTGTCCCACTCTTTCCCTCTCTCTTCCTCCTGCTTTTGTTCAAGAGATACACCTGCTACCTCTCCCCCTCTCGTCTTCTCCCAGCCTATTTATACTGTACTTGCTTGCTGTCCCTCTTTCCTCTGATCGTTGTTCCTTCTTGTCCTCTCCTCCCTGTCTCCTCTACCTCTCCTAAGAAATCCATACCTATGTGCCCCCCCGGTCTCTCTCCTCTCCTCACCTCCTCTGCTTATTCCTATCTGCCCCCCCGTCTCTCTCCTCACCTCCTCTGCTTATTCCTATCTGCCCCCTGGTCTCTCCCCTCTCCTCACCTCCTCTGCTTATCCCTATCTGCCCCCTGGTCTCTCCCCTCTCCTCACCTCCTCTGCTTGTTCCTATCTGCCCCCTGGTCTCTCCCCTCTCCTCACCTCCTCTGCTTATCCCTATCTGCCCCTTGGTCTCTCTCCTCTCCTCACCTCCTCTGCTTATCCCTATCTGCCCCCAGGTCTCTTTCCTCACCTCCTCTGCTTATTCCTATCTGCCCCCAGGTCTCTCATTTGCTCACCCCTTCTGTTCCCCCCTCACTCACCCCTCCTCCTCCCGAACGGTCCTTTTCTCACCCTCCTCCCTCACTCACCCTCCACCTCCTCTCCTCTTCTCCACTACACTCGTCCCTTCCTCTATCACACTCAGCTCATCCTGCCCTCGTCCCTCTCGCCTCTGGACCGTGTCCTTCCCTGCTCCTCCTCCTGCACGGCCTGGCTACCTGTCACCATCAGGATTAGCGTCACGCTCCTTCTCTACGGCGGCTAAAGATAGAGATCACAAAGGGCGCAGCTGTCGGCGGCTGGCCCGAAGAGACCCGAGCGACCTCCTCTCCTCCCTCTGCACCAGGACTCTTTCTGCTCTGCTTCTCTCGTCTTCTCACACCTCTGCACAGTCCTCCTTTTTTACTCTTCTTTCCTTAGAACTATTACTCAGTGCTCCTCTCCTCCCCTCTCCTCCCCTCTCCTCCCCTCTCCTCCCCTGTCTTCTCCACTCCCCACAGTGGCTTATTTTGCTATAAAGGGACACTCTGAACTCGTACATTGATCTGATCCAGGGACAGAACTTCAAGTATACATTTTCTCTTCACTTTTCTTTTGCCATCTCTCTGGTACATGGTGATATTTGTCTCATCTGTGCACAGTACTTTTTCCAGAACTCTGCAATATCTTTCCAGAACTCCACGGGTGCTTTTTAGGCCATCCTGTTTTTGTCACTAACCTGTGTTTCACCTTGCATTTCTGCCTCTACAATTCTGCTGGAGAAGCTCTCTTTGACGTGAGTGATGTTTTGCTCATGACTCTGATTGATTCATTTGGATTTATCTGCATCAGGATGGCGAGCTTTATATGCACAGACACTTATTTGGTCCGCAATCTAACCGAGAACATCAACAGGCTCCAAATGCAAATGCATAGTTAAGAAAAAAAACTATAAAAAACATGTCAATGAAATACTGTTTATAATCCAAGCAGTAATCAGATTAAAAAGTATGTTGACATGTTTCTTGTGCATGTGCACTGACACTGCAAACAAACACACCTGCCAAATACCAAACAGCTGTGAAACTAACTGTCCCAAAAAACCTGGCACCCTAATATGAAGGGACTACGTGCAAAACATGTTATATTTTCTAACTGATAGGATAAGGATGCCAATACCAAGAAATTAAAGCTGACAGCCTGCACTTTCACCCTGTGGTCAATATGTCATACCAAACCAATTGCCTTTTTTTTGTTTTCTGGAAGTACCAAATGAACCTCTACTGCACTTGGAATCTGGCCCAAAAAACATTTACCTGTGTCTCTTTCACTGCTCTGTATTTCACCAATAAAAACACATCCACCAAGGGAAATTACACATATGTTAACAAAAACCTAAATATTTTGAGATCACAACTGACAATAACCATTGAATTCATTAGACATTTGGCTTTTAGGCAAAACGTTTTTTTACTTACGATCTCTCTGAATGGCATTACCATGACTGTGGGAAAGTTCTGAATAGGCCTGTGAGTCCACTATATCAAGTCACTATGAAGGAGTCCACTATATAAAGTCACTATAAATTATGCCACAATATAAGGCCTCTATAAATGGGTCCACCATATAATCACTGGTGATATACGTTACATTGTGCCTTCCACAGAGTTTAGAAATGAGGAGACGATGTTTGCAGTTAGTAGGAATTAAGAAGGAAAATCGGCAAAACTAATCTGTCTGTTTGGCACATTTACAATATGCAATTTGAGAAAGTGAGTGAGTTACCAAAAGATTGATATATATTTATTTATTTAGCAGACACATACACAGAGGAACACAGGTAAGTTCATATATTTTCGTACTTTCTATTTGTCCGTTGTCTTTGTTTTGTATAGTGCCACCTCCCCCCAATGGAATCCACAATTCCATTGGGGAAAGGGCCGGACAAGATAAATTACACACAGAAAACAAATTGGATGAATTCCTTGAAGTCTCTTGAATGATATTATGGGCAGAAATTCCACTTCATATCCGTCGTTCATTATAGTTGACGGGTAGTTTATAACAAAACCGTTCCGTGTTGCCAATTACTTCAATGACTGTTTCACTACTGGGATAAACTTCCGATGTGAAGTGGCAACACTGAAAAAATATATTAAATATATTATAGCAGACATTGAATATCACAAAAAATGTGTGTCTCTTTCTATTTATACAATTGTAGATGGTTTGTGTGCTTGTTGGATGTCTTCATTATTTTAAGAGTCGGCAAACAGGCGGACAACACGGCTTCTGCCCAAATAAAAAATAGTCCCTAGAACCTTGCGACGCTTTGTGAAACATGATTGGTCATTGCAAAATCATGCTTGATGGTTAGATTTGCGCTCAACGATCTCTATCGCTAATCCTTTGAGCATTCATTATGTAGTGGTAATTCCGTCGCCAGGGTCCCCTCACAGTCAGGGCTGGTTCTAGGCATTAGCACCATGAATAGTCGCTTATGGGCCCCCTACTGCTAGGGACCACTATGGGAGGGTGCCCCAAATACAATTTTGTTCAGGGACCCCAAAAGGCTAGAGCCGGCCCTGCACACAGTATCCCAGTACTGAATTATGTCGTGACCAATTTCATTTCAGAATTTATTTTCCGAAAATATAGACCGCTGCAAGCTCTTCAGGAACAGACATACCTCCACCCCCCACCTCACTGCATACAGCTCTAATTCACCATTTACACTGCACTTTAGAGCTATATTCTTTCAAACACATGTGCCCTCAAAGTTTGAAAATGACAGTTCAAGGTCAGAGAGAGCCTCTTCGTTAAATTTCATTTCCAGCAGGGCCAATGTCTCCGTCTTGTGTTCCATTAATATAGTGTATCCCAAATGGCACCCCATACCTGATATCGCACTATATCTTTGACCTGAGTCTGAGGTCCTGAGACAGGGTGCTATTTGGGACATAGACAATGTGTAATGTAATACTGATTCACATTCAGAATTCTCTCTGTCTCTCTCCTCTCATTATCTCTCTCTCTCTCTCTCACATTCTATTTTCTCTCTATCTATGTGTTCCCACTCTCGTTCTCGTTCCATTTCTCTGAGGTTTTTCTCTCTTTTTCTTTTATTACTCTCTCCACTTTTTTGCTCAATTTTTTTTTTCTTTTACCAGTTAGCCAAGTAATAGAATTACACCTTTGCGGGCATATCATACACTCTGTACCCCTGATTTTCAAACCAGTAGCACTCTAGACCTTGTAGGGTAAAATTTGAATACACTAACAAATGGATTATTGAAGTGGCTTCAATCATAACAAATATCTTCAAAAAAATTTACCATTCAAGGTGACTAATGTGTTTCATTTACAGTGTGGCTTCCATCAAAGCGAAAAATACATCAAATGTACAAAACATTGCTAGTAATTGTAGGAAAAGGCACATTCTTGTTTGAAGGCTCTACAGCAGAAGCATTACAGCTGAGACCATAGTAGAGATCATAATAGAGATCCTAGTAGAGACCATAGTAGAGATCATAATAGAGATCCTAGTAGAGACCATAGTAGAGATCCTAGTGGAGATCATAATAGAGATCATAGTAGAGACCATAGTACAGATCCTAGTATATATCATAATAGAGATTCTAGTAGAGACCATAGTAGAGATCATAATAGAGATCCTAGTAGAGACCATAGTAGAGATCATAATAGATATCCTAGTAGAGACCATAGTAGAGATCCTAGTAGAGATCATAGTAGAGACCATAGTACAGATCCTAGTAGATATCATAATAGAGATTCTAGTAGAGACCATAGTAGAGGTTCTAGTAGAGACCATAGTAAAGACTATCGTAGAGACCATAGTAGAGATTATACAGTAGTAGAGATCATAGTAGAGACCATTGCACATTTTCAATTTTTTAATGTCAATTTTGTATGACATTTCTGTTATTCTCTATGGACTGGGCCTGGCAATTTGTTTTCTAGTTTTTTCCTGTAATACTTTTGGTTTGGAGACTTTACCAAGCTATTTCTGGAAAGCAGTCAATTCATTCTGATTGTACAGGCTGAATAAATGTTAACTACTAATGTCGCGCAGGAACTGTATCTTGATTGGACCCATTATTCACATCTGGACAATAAAACTCCAGCAACAGGAATTGGGATTATTTTTGTGTTATTATTTGAAATGCTTTCACTGGTTATAAGATTTTGAGCAAATCAAGACTGACATTTATGTTTTTTAAGAGGAAAAAGGTTTATCCATTTCCTGGTTCAACAGGGTTATCAAATTAAAATACAAAACATGTACATAAAAAGCTAGGGATCAGTTGGAAATGTGGATGAAAATGCTAATTGACAGTATGCATTAAATATGCTTTGGTATGCTTTCCTTTTCTACAAGTAGCATCTGAACACTGGATGACCATTTGGAGTTATTGGGGACTTCTTCTGTTTCTAGACATGTTTCAGTGTGATCCAAACACTGTAGTTGTTATTGACACTTTTGGGGAGATGGATGGGTTGCTGCATGAGGTAAATGGTTTAGTATCTTAGAGTGAGTACATGAGCCCCAATAAGCCTTGCCCCTGGCTATATTAGTTTCATCAAACTAATACGCAATGCATCATCTTTTGACATGTTTCTTTTCTCGTCAGACTCCTAACACGAGAATTTGTGGGGTGTATAAAACCAAAGCGTGGTCCAATACTGCAGGGCTGAAATATAAATGGATCGACAACACCACGGGAATAGCACAGGGCTCTCACCGTTCATCCAGCGCACGCAGACCTGTCAAAAACACACCGTGGCCAATATTTCCCGGAGAAGCAGTAACACGTGTCGGTCAGATGCATTTCTCTGTGTGTTCCAGTGACCCCAGGGCAGTCACGTCCGCTGTTCTGTGTTGCCAGTGACAGGTGAACAGCTGACACCAGATGGATAGACAGTACTACACTATCCCATGGGGACCTACTGTATGCAGTAGCAGGCCCACCCCTATAGGGGGAGCAGGACCATGGGGAAAACACAAGCTGAGTGGTGCTAAAGATAGACCAACCTCCGTGATAATTAAAGTCAAGGTTTTTCCACTGTTGTTGTGGACCTAAATGAGGGGAGAATTATTGTCCATGCAAATGGTATTTCACGGGCGTATACCACTGGTTTCCCGTACTTGTCTTTCTCTTTCAGATCCGCCTGTCCTTCTCGAGATGTCTGACTCTCTCTCTGACTCGTTGCTCGTCTCGGTTTGTCTCTATCTCTGTCTGTCTCTCGCTGACTTGTTCTGTCACACTCAATCTGTCTGTTTGACTCGCTGTCTTTCCCTCTCTGTCTCAATCTCCTTCTATCTTGCTATGTGTGACGGTCTGTCTCTTTCCCCCTTTTCTAATCCTTTTAAATTTAATTAAACTACATGATATATTTAGTATAGCGAGTAGTGGTGTTTAAAGCAGCTGTGATAACATGCCCCAGACTGTCTTCATCTTACATCTGGAGGACAACTCAACGGAGTGATACAAAAGAAAACGTGTTGATTGATGATGTGACCTATAGCCACCTAACTAGCTGGCCCATTGCATTCATTTATCTTAATATATATGCAGTGCATACAGTGACAGGGAGAGACTCAGGGAACAGGAACCGGACAAAGGGTTAAAGCCCCGATGGGCGTTTTATTAACGGAACCAGAACAGCGAGGGAAGGAAGTTACCGATAGAAAACAAGCCACTGGTCCAGGCTGGCCTCCTGAACGCTATTGCAGTCAATTATTTTCTGTTTCCTGTTTGTTATTCATTTAGAATATTATGAGAGAATCAACTTTGTTTGTTATGATCAGTGGCAAAAAACTCTGATAAAATTGTTGTTATTACATAATAAATGGTGGAGCCAAATTTGTCAAGAACTTATGGAACACCTGTTGAATCTGAGAAAGAAATAGCATCTCTCATGCGCAAACCCTCAACAAATATGAATGACATTACAATGTCGAGTTGTCTTGATATTTAATATAGCTTTATTTCAATAATGTTGCTAATATAATCTTGCTGAATTCTCGCCTCGGCACAACACACGGATACAGTACATTTTAAGTTTGGCGAAAATCATTTCCACGCCAATGGATAAATGACAAGGCAAATTGGCACGCTCGTCAACACGAGGCGGTATGTCTGAAATGTGAATACATTCATGTCAACACAAACATCAACCTGGATGGGGAGGTAGATATTTGAGATTCAGAATAGGAAGCCATCGTCTCCCTTCTGAGCGGGCCCGTCAACTGTTATGAGGGGCATTGACATTCCGGTAGTCTTCTCTTTGTGCTACAAGGTACCATTATCAGTCACTGCAACCCAGCGGTATGATTTCCTCTTCGACCTTACAATATCCTTTAGGAAGCGTGCCAAGATAAAATGGATGCCATGCCACAGACCTGAAATATAACGTCTCAATACGATGCTTTCAACCAGCCAGCCTTTCATCCTGAAAATAATCCTGGAAGGGCCAAGGGTTATGATTTTGCTTAATGTCATCCGTGCGTCAGTTCTATTGATTCTGCTGGCTTGCTGGCTGTGTCAATGGCCATATGATTACCAACCGCCATGTTAACACTGCACTCAGGAGGTTAGGATCTCGTGCCAGCATAGAGCTCTTGGTTTCTCTGGCTGTCTCATCTGGTAGCCATAATAATGATGGCTGGACATTTCTATTGAGACTCTACTATGTCTGCAAGACGTGCTGCTCCTTGTCCTACAGCCTGTGAAAATGGCCAGCAGGAAATCAATGAATGAATCAATCATCAATCAAATATATTTTATAAATCCCTTATGTCAGCTGTTGTTTCCGAAGTATTTTACAGAAGACAAACTTAAAATCTCAAATAGCAAGAGTGCAGTGGCCACAAAAATGTCGCTTGGAAATACAGCTCATATTGATGTTCACAAACCTTAAGAATTAACGGGAAATGTTTCTCGTTTCTGAACAAGGCTTTATTTTCATTACTTTTGTTGTTGCAGTTTGTCCCTTATGCCATCTTATATTACTTTGTTTTGTTGTAGTTGTGCAGTAACCTTTTCACCTTTGTAACACACAGCCAACAATTTAAATGATATTGCAATGCCATATTGTAAGTCTCACTGTAGCTATTAAATAAAATAATTTTCCAGAACTGAACAGAAAGTCATAGCTGAATGGTTCCCAGAGGTTCTGGTGAGTTTAAATGCAGTGCTAAATCAACACATAGGCCCCTTGTATTTTGTCACTTGTTTGGTCCCAGAAAAGTTTCGTACACTCTAAAAGGAAAAGTTTATTGGAGTACTTTGAAACACTGGGAGAACCATTATAAGATCTTCAAGAAACAATGTACTTGGGTATTTTAAAGAGAGATTTATAAGAGCTATTTATAGTTGAAACATGCAAATTAACATGCCTGTTAAAAACATCTACCCCAAAAGGCTTTTCGAATGGGTTAAGGAAATCCTAAAACAGACTTAATTGCAGGACACTTCTAAACTTTTTTTGAAGCAACTCATACGTTTTCATTTAAAGAGTGTAAGATTCAACAGAAAGGCGATGATATTCTGGTTCAGAGATTATGAAACCTTTCCTAGAGGAATGCAATAGCTGTCCCCTGTTTTATAAATATTCCGCAGCTAGCAAATCTGATGAAACGTCATCAGTTCTCTGAATAGTTAAATCAGATATTTCAGTGCACCAACATTGTGAAATGTCTGGGGCACCTTTCATTGAATCGTGTTTCATAACATGTTTGAAATCCGATGTCAAGTTGCATCAGGACCGATTTGATAGAGTAGATACATGATTTCCCAAAGAGACATTTCCATGTGAAATGGAAGATTGCAGAGATTGAAAGTGAAGCAGCTTTCTGCTTCTTTTCAAATATGATTTATCTTGGACTTACCCACAGGAATAGAGAAGTAATGGTTACATAAGATCTAACTTCTCATCTGACTGGCAATCCACACATCCCAAGACAACAGACCTATGTCCCTGACAGCACCTTTAAGTGATTGAATGATTGACTGGTTGATTTGTCCATTGAACGATGAACGGGTTTTCTAATAGTTTTATATATATTTTCAATATGCCCAGCCTGTGGGTTTGGTGTATTGTCAGTGTAGAAAAAACAAGTATTTTAAGATAGTTGTCATTATTTCTACAGAATCGTTTTGGATTTAACCACGGTTATACAATATAATATGCAGTAAAATAAACTAGTCAATCTCCCCTGAATCACACATAGTAGCATTTTGAAGTTCTTGTTTTCTTACAAGTCATACAAGATCAGGGATCCAGGACAGTTCTTTGGTTGTCCCCATAATAGAACCCTTTAAAAAAAACGTTTGGTTCATTGTACCCTTATTTTAGCAATCATACTGGATTTCTGTGGGCCATCTTTGTAGCTAAGGTTGTGTTTGTTATTTTGTTTCATTATGTAAACGTTGCATTGTAGCTGATGACAAAAAAGGTTTTGTTGTTTCTCAAATGGTGCTTGTGTGTTTCATCCTGGATGGATGTCTTTTTTTGTTGTTTGGCCCTCTGGAATATAGACAAGGCAGTTGGCTCAATTTCCTAATCATTTTACTCTCCGTTTTATCATCGCTGCCCCCTCCCACCCCAATCATCCACTTCTTCCCAAAATCTCCCTCCAGCAGGCAGGGGCACCAAGGTCGATCGTTACCAACAAAAAAGCCCTGCCACCTAAACAGTTTCTTTCCCCGTGCTGTGGCCCTCAACAACTAGCCATCTGTCTCACAGAGACCAATTAGAAAGCTCTCAACATCAAGCCACACCTCTGAACTTTTAACCAGCTGAACTGAACGGCGTTCCAATGCTGATAATCTCCCTGTTCCTCTAGTAGACACACTACAACGATACTATAAATGAGTACATCCACTGTACATCCATGCATGTCATGTTATATTTTATTCCGCCTAATGTGGGTAAATACATCATTAAGTAAATGTTGTATATTTACTTAATCTTGTAGATTTTACTAGAACCATCCATGGCCAGTAAAATTCTGAGCATGTGTAAATGGACTGAGCCATCCGAGGTGATTTTGAGTCTGGTTCTGATATCCCTGAGCCTCAAGCCCAAGTCTCCTTGAGCCAGCCTGGGGTTAAGCTAATGGACAACCAGGAAACGCATTTAGAAGTTTTGGTTTCTTTTAAAACCCCAGAATCCTGCTGGATAGTTCAGTATAGGACTGGCACAGTCATTACAGAGCGGTTAATATGTAAACCAGCCAAGGGCTTCGCAGGTTTTCAATTTACTGACTTCATATCCTTCAAAAAGGAGGCATTTATACAAACAACTGCCCTTTAGGTGAATTACGCCAAAAGGAGACTGGTGTATACATGTTATTGTTCCTGGTTTTCAGAGGTGTTTTATCTGGGGTTTGTCTTGGTTGGTTATTAATCTCCTATTTGTGCACCAGAGATTGACAGTGTTCAACAAACACTGCAGTTCATGTTAAGTCTCTGCACGCAGGACAGTATTATCCACATGCCTGTGTTATCCCCAATCATTCATTTTAACCTTTGCATAAGCAAGTTGGATTTGCAGTGCCAAGTAAATTATGAAGGTAATTGCACTATAGAATCTTTCAGCAATTCTCATTTCAATCAGTCTAAGATCAAGTAGGTCTCCACATTCAGGTAATCAAAAGCTTTCCGGATGCAAACAAAAAAACAAGCAAATGTGTTGCTGAAGTTCTAGTCCATATGGTCTATATGTGCTCTGGTTCTCTATAAGCCGTTCATCCTTCATCCCCCTGCTCGGTTCCTTCATCCCCCTGCTGGGTTCCTTCATCCCCCTGCTGGGTTCCTTCATTCCCCAGCTCGGTTCCTTCATCTCGCTGCTCGTTTCCTTCATTCCCCTGCTCGGTTCCTTCATTCCCCTGCTCGGTTCCTTCATCCCCCTGCTCGGTTCCTTCATTCCCCTGCTCGTACCTTCATCCCCCTGCTCTTACCTTCATCCCCCTTATATCTTGTCTGTCATTGTTTTGGATTTTATTCCTTTGTAACGTTTGTTTGTATTCATGTCTTGTTTTAGTTTTCTCAGGTTTTTTGTTATTTCATTCAAAGTCCTCTGTCCTTATTTCATTTAACGTCCTGCAATGTCACATAAAGTTTCAATTTTCCATCACTTTTCTAACACTTTTGTAAGTCTGTGCTTAATAAATTCCATGTTGACGAAATTGCATTTTATTTATTTTTCCCTTTTTCAGACCGCCTCATTTGAGAATATAAAGCTTCTTATTTTCTTGGTACAGAACGATTTCCATGTATTGTCATGTATTATAAAATTTCCTGGACATCCAATTAGAGCACATCACAGAACGGGACACACCCGGAGTCAGTCTTCATTTGCATGGTCTTCAAGTAGATCAATAAACCATGGTAGAACATTACATGTCATTTTGCTGATGAGGAAGCTATCTGGCAGGTTTCTGGGTCTTTCTAGTTACAAACATTAGAATGCCCTTCATTAAAAACCTTCAAACGGGATTGTTCCACACCCTGAAATGTCAGGCAGCCCAGAGCACTCCGGTGGGCTTTAAGTTTTGTTGTAGCTTGCTCTGGGTTTTTCAGGCTGGGTGTCTGTATACACACACAGTGACCAGTGCTGATGTAATACATGCTTTACCAAATCAATTATAAAGCAGTCGATAAACAGATTGTTTGATTATGGTATTCTATCGCAATCCTCACTTATGTAAATGGTGTCATAGTAAAACCATGGTAAAGCCTCAGTGAATAATCCCACTGTTTGTCAGCTCAGGAGTTATGAAATAAAAACCTGCACACGTATTTACCTTAGAATAAAATATGTGAAAACATCTTCATCCTTCCTGCGCTGCTCTGTTGAGGCTGTGTAATATAGTTGTTTTTTGGTTAGCCCTCCAGTGTTTGCCTTTGGTCGATTATTATGTGTTCATGTTTTCCCTCACTAATCAGTTTATTTTCAGTTAATCCATTTTAATGTGATTCATTTCACAGTCTTCGAATCACAATTTCTGTTTGTATGTTTGTCCTTGTATTTTGTTTCAATTCATTGAACTTTTCTCACTGTGTTTTCATGTATCTTTTTCAGGAGTCGATCCTGGAAGTATTTTTCTTGAAACTGGTGCCAGGTCAAACCCGTCATGTCATTATGGGGTATTGTGTGCAGGCAGATGGCAAAACATCAGCTACATATTCGGTCTAAAACTACAAAATGTCAAGAAAGTGTAGCGTTCTGAACACTTCAAAGCCACTGTAGCTGAGATACAGACTCGAACAGTCACTTAGCAAAGGAGAATATCCCGGACAACTTCAGAGTATTTAGGGTTGAACAACAGGCTTGATCATTTGACCTAACAGCTTCAGTCATTGGTTAGATGCTCTAACCACTTAGCGATCTGCCACTCTAGCGAGTGAGCAGTTGATTCCTCCTACAAGCTTCCATTGAACCATTTCCTGGCCAGTCTACAGACCATTCTGTCCGTGTCGCTGCTCTTGTCCTACCATGAACAAGGTCTTCTAATGTCTGGTCAACAAATAGTTAACCCGCCAGATTGATTCCCTCTGTGGTGCCGTCAGGTATCAGAGCTGTCCAGGTGTGTAGCTCAGAAACACTAACCGTCCTTAACAGCATGTGCTGTGGATGTACTGCATGGCAGTTTGTGGTGATTCAGTAAAAGTCCTTTGACTCCGTCAGACATCTAATTCCAATGTTCTCAGGCAAAGGCTCTTCAAACCTGTTCAGAAAATGATTGCTCTGACCGAGGGCAAAGGGCCAAATCGTAGGGCCTGCATTCTGAACCTCATGCTGGGTCCATGGGAGCAACTCAAGGCTCTATTCTAGGTCTGAATCTATTCACTTTTATGTCAACACTATCCAACTGGCACCTCATAGAACACTGTGTTAGCCCCTCATACGAGATAACGATTATAACAACAGTCAACATGCCTTCTTTGACCTGCAACCTGCAGTGCTCCCTAATATGCCGATTGTGCAGAGGATTTGGGGAGTTTGGATAAGTTGCAGTGGCTATGTAGTTCCATGCGTTTTCCGAGTGTGTAAGTTTCTCTTCATACACGCCATTGTGTGGCTTTGGCCGGGTCGTGATTGAAAATTGAATTGGTTCTCAGCTGACTAATCTGGTTAAATAGCGGTGAAATAGATAGTATAGAGTGTGTCAATTCATTGGCCGTCCAGTTCCTTCCTTTATGCCCATGGAGTCAGCGAATCTTTAATCGGCTTGGTTCATTAATTTGCACAATCTTACAAAGGTTTTGTGTTCAGTTATGTACCACAGCTCAGGTTTTTTTACACAACTATTACCTTGGGAAGCAGACTGAAAATATTGAGCTTAACCGAAATATATCCTCAAAGGGGATTTTAGTGTTTACTTGACTGTATTTTTTATTGCAAGAGACCTGCTGACACATATTGGCTACCCACCCTCACCCCCACTTCCATCTGTAAAAAATAAAATGTGACTCTTTCATGATCTGCAGTGACCTTTTCATTCACTGCACCATGTAGGCTGTGTGACTGCGGCGGGGGCCTTGTCCAGTGCGGACTGTGGTGGAGCCAGACGTTCATCCAAATGCCCACATTCTCACACCCTCAGAGCTGGCAGCCCATTATCAACGTCAAAACGTCATCTTGGGGACGTTTTTAATGCTGATTTAAAGGTGTGGCGAGGTGTGGGTTTCTTAATACACTGATTTCAAGGAGAAATTACGAAACTCACATGGTTGTGTTTTTTAATTTATTATCCTAATTGCAAATTAATGTCTGTTTTTTTACAGTACAGTCCATTTGATCCAACAGGAGGAGAAACAGTGCGTTAGATTTGTGGCACTCTAAAACATCTCAACTCTAAAGAATCCTGTAAGAATGCAGCACAGTATCCGATGGTGGAGGGGTTCCTTACACAGAGGGTACATTTCATTCAGAATCCAAAAGCAAAAACAGAAGTCAGGCAGGCAGTGGTCGATACACAGAAGTTCAGATAGGTGAAAGTACAAAATCAGGCAGACTCAAAAATAGGGTCAAGACTAAATAAGAAAACTGGTTGGTAAACTGGAAAATCTAATAACTAGAGAGGATTCTGCAAAAAGGCTTAGTATGTCGTGATTGAATACAAAACACTACCTGACAAAGAAAATAGTGCAACAAACTAAATAGAGAACAACTAATGAAAACCAGGTGGGTGAACAGGTGTTTACAGTTGGGGTGTTGGGGAAATGGGGAGTTAGCTGCGTTTAAGATGAATGGGAAGTGAGCTGTGTTCAGTAGGCAGGCGATGAGTAATGAAAGGTGAACTGGGAGTCGGTCTTAAAACTCTAAAGTAATCTAATGTATGGAGTTGAAAATATAGCTAAGCCCTGAGCAAATCGACTCTGAGCGATGAGAAGGCAGAAGGGCATGAGCGATAAGGTTGACACAACGCACCAATTGTAAGCCTTGCAATCGCTTGGTGTTCATTTTACCTGCGATGGCTAACTCACTTCACGCTGCGCTCATCTTGAGTTTTACTGACCACCCAGGGCGAGCGCTTTGACTTCAGCTGCTCAGTCGTTAGACGCTAATCGCGCCCTCTGAGCCAATTGGAGAAGAAACCACTGGTAAAAGTCAACAAGGGGATCAGTGACTGGGGGCGTTGGATTGCTTGCACATGCATGGAACTACTACATCTTCTGCACATTTCGTCCACTGCTGAGAATGGCCCATGTGAACTGGAAGATGATCGGGACTCATCTGAGGAAGGTGTTAACCGCTAGCATTTGAGCCCAAACCAAACTCCTTTATGTGCCTAACCCTTTAAGTATGGGAAGAGAGAAGGGGTGAATGAAGGATGGGGGAGAATACGGATGGAAAAGTAAGTGTAGAGAGGGTTAAACTGGAAGGTGGAGAGAGAAGAGGTGGTGAGAAGGACGGAAAGGGAGGTAGGGGGAAATGAAGAAAGAGAAGAGGAGGATAAATAGGAGATAGAGAAAGACAGATAGAGAGCATAAAACAGTAAAAACAGTTCATGTTAAAAACAGCAAGAATAGGGATGAAGAGAACGGGGAGAGGAGGAAAGAAGAGACTGGTGGAGATGGTGGGGTAAAAGAACAGTCCAATATCTGTCTGTTTTTTTCTATTCTTTTGAGTGTTTGTAGGTCCTTCCACTGCTGATTATTCAATTACTCACTTAATTAATTATTTCTCCGTTAATTAATTCACACAGGGCAACACTGATTTAAGAAAGCCCACAAATTAAAACTCACAGATAACATCCGCCCAATGTTTAATTTCAGAGGAAAATGAACAATTATTATAAATTAAAGTCACATCAAAGGCACAGTCTTTTATTTATCAAATGCATCGAATAACACAGTCATTCTGAACAATGAAATACTTGTGACACGGCACACGGCATCTACATTAAGAACTAAGACATGTATAAAGCAAAAATATAGCAATAATATACATTACAATGTGAACGAGCAGCAATTTTTAAGTATGGAATGGAGTCTATGAACAATATGTGTAGATGTATATAATATTACAAGTATAATACAAGTGTAATAGGCCTACAAATGGTACATTAAAATATTCTTCTGTACATTGAATGTACATAGAAGGACCTCAGAGCATTTGGAATGTTCATGTTTGATCGGGATGATCACTGATCACTGTTGATGGTTGCGAAGATTTATTGCCTGGAGGGGAAAAATGGAGTCTAGAAGTGCATGCTCTGTTGTCCTGTTAATGTCTCCCAGACAGCAGCAGTGCGAACAGACCATAGCCTGGGTGGCTGTAGTCTCTCATGATGTTCTGATTGCAGCCTGTGAGGATGCTCTCAATGGTGCGCATGTAGAAGTTAGTGAGAGGTTTTATGACATGCCAAACGTCTTGAGTGGCCTCGGGAAGTATAGGTGCTTATGGGCAGTTTTTACTGCAGACAAGGTGATTTAATCTTCGATTAACACACGGAGGAACTTGAAGTCAAAGACTCTCTCCACTTCAGCTTCATTGATGTGTATGGGGGCATGACCCCCCTGCTGCTTCCTGAAGTCCATGATCATCTCTTTAGTCTTGCAGATGTTGAGAGAGGTTGTTTTTCTGGCACAATGTAGCCATGTTCCCTACCTCCTCTCTGTAAGCGGTCTCATCATTGTTGGACATGAGACACAGGATGGTTGTGTCGTCCGCAGACGTAAGGATGACATTGGAGCTCTGTGTGGCTACACAGTCATGCGTGAACAGGGAGTATAGGAGGGGACGGAGTACACAGCCCTGGGGGGCTCCGGTGTTCAGGGTCAGTGCAGAGGAGGTTTCCCATTCCCACTCCTGGGTTCAGCCCGTCAGGAAGTCCAGGATCCAATTGCAAAGGGCTCAATGCATGTCTGCATTGAAAAATCGGAACACAAATAAATTATTAAACATTGGTTGGAGCAGAGCTAGTGTTGGCAAAGCTAGTGTTGGCTACCGATTGGGCCTGTTAGCATAATCACACATCACAAACTACACAACGCACCTCAACAAAACTGAGTTTTAACTTGTAATTCCTGTTTAGCTTTCTCAGTGCTGAGTCACTGTGGTCGAAGACATGAGTCGCCCTGTCTGCACGGAATACTTTCGTGGTGTGAAAATCTGAGGTTACAATGGATTCAGCTTTAGTGAATTCTGTCCCACCAGGGAGGGAGATTAGTAGCTCCATTGACTATTGAGTCTTGAAATGAGCTGGCGGTTTGTTGGTAGGTGGTGCAATAGTGCTGGCAGAAGAATGCCAGAGGAAGACTACTTGTTTCCTGTTTTTAAGACTCGATTGTCAAAATGTTGTCGAGAAATTGTCTGAAAATCGAAGTGGGCAAGTCTCCATTTTGATTTGTTTAATAGTTTTCCACAGAAAAGGAGAGATTGTGTGTTGTATCCATGGCCTGAAGCCTGTATTTTTAAGATGCACCTGAACTAAATTCCTTGATGTTGCCTTGTGCCCACACACACACAGAGCAACTGTCTGTTTACCCCAATACCCCATGGCATTTAATGACCAAATATTGCACTTAATGTCTTATCAATGGTAGTCGCCCATTGTTTCCACTTTTAACACGTCTCTGATAAACATTTTCCTCTCTGCAGTTATTCCGAAGAGCATTGCCCCTTTAACCTAGTAAAAATAATGGGCTTAGAATTTAGATTATCCACAGGAAAATCCATTCTTTGCAGGTTACACGTCTTCAATGAGAGTCAAAGAAGTCAATATCAGAAGTCATAAATCCTCTTCCTATCAACGTGTCCTGTTCATAACCCCCGAATGTTCCAACTTTTTACATTGAGGTTATGTAACAGACATGCTTATCCAGCAATAGAGTAGTGAGTGCATATGTTTTTGTCGATTCCCCTCCATCAGGCTGACATCCCCAAGAGATTACCTGCAACTTGATGTCTGAGTAAAATGTAATCCTAGGATGTTTTTGCAAAAAGAGAAACTTATAATATATACAATACCGGTCAAAAGTTTGGACATACTTTTCCATTCAAGTCAGTCATTCCAAACATTGGTCTGGTACTGTACTGTTTTCTTATTTCCTATATTTGATCAAATGTTTCAGGATGACATTTTTCTGTGATATCAGGTTGCACTCAGAGTCTCAGGGCAGCTGTCTGAAAGGCCTTGATTGCCTGACTCAAAGACCCACAGAGCTGAAGTGACTGTCCTTGATGTCATTTGATTTCTCTCCATCTCCACTGTACGCTGCAATAAAAACAGAGCCAGACGGTATTTCAGAACAAATAGGGCTATTTCAGTTCACCGGGAACAGCACAGCATTGCCTAATAGATGTCTGACTGAACCTGTGTCCCAAATGCTAGCCCACCCCCAAGCATACTGTGAACTTTTATCAAAGCACCCATTTGAGCGTGACTCTCAAACCTCCATTTCAAGGATCCGTAGCCATTCCATGTTCCAACTATTCCAGAGACGGCACACCTCATTCAACATACCAACCAATCAACCCCTTCATTATGGCGAATCGGTTGAGCTAGTTTTGGCGCTACAGTTAATTAGTGAATCATCCAGGCATTCCCAAGAGACGTCTAAGAAACACTAGCATATAGGACCTGGTGTGAAGTAATGCAGTGTACAGGGAATAGGGCGAACGTTTTGATGCCTGGGTCTGGCCTGTGATTTGGCAGTAAACCATCCGCTGGTTACTTGAGCAGGACAGTGGGCCAATGTGGCTGTAGGCCCTCACAATATTAAGTTGCGATCTGGCAGTTCATTGAGTGGATTTTAGCTGCTCAATAAACTAAACCCTCCAGCTTATGACCGGCGAAGGCTGGACAACAGTGGCGGTGAAGTTTGTGAGTGGGTGGATGAGAATGAGCGATGGGCCCACAGTGAGCTGTGCATTAGCCTGTTTTTCAATACGGTTTATATTGGCATTTTTATATTATGGGCTATTAAGTCGGCGCTGCTATTAGCTATGGGTCTCCTGCATCATAATAGCTACATTATGCCATTACTCACTATCACTTCACACAACTCGTGTGTACAGTGACTTTGTCATTGATTAAAATGATGGATTGTGATCCCGCGTGTCTCTAACTGACACACCGTAACACCGGCGCGACATGATCTTTTCTAGCAGAGTAACACAACAATACGGATCGAATCAACAGCCAATCAATCCACAGGCTCCACCGCCAGGTACCATGAATATCTGAAGAAGATAATTAAAGGAAATATGCTTTAAATATTCATACCTTCTAATTACACACTCAATTAATGTATGTATTAATGGACAAAAAAGAGCAACAAATATGCTAAATATGTTTTATTCGAAACCAGTCTGTAACCTTATTTTGGATGTACTATTTCGGATGTACCTTCTTCAAATGTGATTTAAACTGCTGATGTAATGACCAGCAGGTATAAAACATTGACCTGTGGATGACCCTCATTTGAAATCATGTGTTTTTTTAATACCCCGCTGGTCAACAAACCAATGAAAGGATAGGCTCCACAGTCGTACTTCTTTCTAATTCATGTTAAAACGAATTATTTAATAGGTTTACCATTCAAATAAAGAGAAGAAAACATAAGCAGCAAGTCCACACTAGGGGTCCTGGAGAAAACCAGTGCCCTAAAAAGGGATTAAGGAGCCGTTTGGGACACGATGGGGTTTCTGAACACAGTACAGTTTCATGGATTCAGCACACATTCTTCCAATTTTAGACATGTATTGCTCACATTAACTCTCTGTTAGTTTGAAATCCCTGATGTACGTAATTTCATTTAAATTCTGCTCCTCTTCTCCAACAACATGAAGTATGGGTCTGCCCTTTCTGTGAGCTTCTTAAAACAGGATCAAACAAGGTTGTGTTCCAAATGGCAGTATGATTTCACCAGGGCCCTTGTGCTCTGGTGAAAAAAATTAGTACACTATAAAGGGAATATGGTGGTATTTAGGAATCAGTCCAAGGTCTTTGAATTTTCTAAAAAGAACCATGTTGTAGACGTACAAGAAAATCTTCCTTACTGTATCTTTCCTATCCACCAGACCTACTTTGTTTTTAATAGTTTAAAACAATTGAGGGGTTCCTGGGCTAGAGAGAAATATGTGTATATCTGTATGCTACAAAATGAATGTCTGGAAAAACCTTTGCTTGTTTGCATTCAACCTGGCGTGTATTCATTAGCGCACACTGTAGCAAACCATTTTGCTACGGAAGCAAGAGCTTATAATGGACAAATAGTTCCTTCCACGTATCATGCTGATTGCTCTGTTTGGTGAAAAAACCCTGAGAATCGAATTAATTTCTTCTTGTCCTGTAAATAAATGACATAATATGGCTCTAAGAGAGATCTTTAGGAAGCTTATCAATATGCATGTTAGCAGACTCAAGCTGTGTTCAACTTCAATAACTCAGAAAGACACTGACTGCTGGATCTGTTTCCTCTCCGTGTAAGTTCCCTTCAACGTTCTGTCATTTTGGCTAAGAGACTGTGTCATTTGGTGAGAAGCAAAGGTAGAAAAAGTGAAGTTGTCTTCAAATCTGAATAAGAAGATACACTTTATATGTCTTTAATGACAACCGTTTCCCTAAATAAGTACACTGGGTTTTACCAGAGCTCTACCTTCCCTGGTCAAAAGCAGTGTACTATGAAGGACATAGAACACCGTTGGGGACACAGGCCTGGTCTGAATGATAATTAAACTATATATCTGACAGTTGGAACGATCATCTTAACAACACTCAATAAACACATCAGGATGGGCTGATTTGAACTGAGTAACCATTTAATGGTGTGTGTGTGCGTGTGTGTGTTTGTGTGCCCAGGTTTTACTATAGATTGGGGACATAAAGTCTCTGCCAGTAAAGTAAATGAAAGATCAGCCCTTGTTAGGACATTTCGCCAGTCCCCCTTGAGGAAACAGAGTTATTTTCAGCTTAGGGGTTACAACTGGGGTAACATTTGCAATTGGTTAATGAATATTTAGAGTTAGGGTTAGGGTTAGGGTTAGAGTTAGAGTTAGAGTTAGAGTTAGGGTTAGGGTTAGGGTTAGGGTTAAAGTTAAAGTTAGAGTTAGAGTTAGGGTTAACAAAAACATCCTGTGGATTGGATGAATTTGGTTTTTCTTGAAAGGGGTTAGAGTTTTGCTGTCTTGCCAGGTGGGCTCTCATCGCCACTGGGATGCCCCCCCCTCCAATACCATTTGGGGGCGGAGTCACTGGATTGTTGTTGTCTCTCTGTTAAGCACTGGTGCCGCTGGACCCAACTGTCTCAGCCCCAAGGTCTTACGCTCATATATGATTGCGCTGTGGGAGTAGGGTCTACATTTTCCCTGTCATTTTAAACTTGGACATGAGGACATGAGATCTTGACCCACACCTGCAGAGTACCAGGCATGACTCGTTGCGGTCCAAAGTCCTCCTGGTTGTGTTACAGATCAGGACAATACCTGACGATTTCAGCTGCCCCTCTGCTGACCCCCGTCTGTCCCTGTCCATCTGGTCATGCCTCTGATCTGGACTAGGTTTAAATAGACACTGGACTCAGCCCACATGCATCGATTAACTATTACAATTTGGACTCTTAATATGTTCACCCGGCACAGCCAGAAGAGGACTGGTCACCCCTCTGAGCCTGGTTCCTCTCTAGGTTTCTTCCTATTTTGGCCTTCTAAGGGAGTTATTCCTATCCACTGAAGTTCAACATTACTGTTGTTTGCTCCTTGGGGTTTAAGTTCGGGTGTTTTGTGAAAGCACTTTGTGACAACTGCTGATGTAAAAAGGGCTTAAATAAAATAAATGTGATTGATTGATTGACTGATTGATATTGACAGGGGGGATTTCCATAGTTTGCGCTCATTCATTATTCTGCACCTCGTATGCCTTGAACTTATAATGTCATTGGTCAGAAGTATGTGCACCTTCATTTCTCTGTCCCGGAGTGATATTACCGCTTCCTCCTCTCTTCCCCCCTCTTTTTATGGAAGAGAAAGATTAGAAGCATGCGAGCCCACCGCAATTGCCTGCGTGAGAGAAATGGTTTGATGCGTCATAGTCTACCGGGGCTTTTAAAGGTTAGGATTAGGGAAATTAGAATGGGAATGGGAATGTTTTGGCTTTGCACATGTGTGTATGTGTTTGTAATTATCCGTTAGGTCAAGAAACAACCCATAGCCTTAACTCTGCAGTTTAGCTTTGCAATCAGCCGACAAAAGACAGCGTGACAGGCTCATTATACAAAATCTGTATTTACTTTCAGCATGCAACTCGTAAGTACCTGGGTATTTTCGGAAGGCGTTTCATCCACGGGATGTTGTGTCTGAACAGTGTAATTGGGACTCGAGGGTGACAAGCTCTCGGTTTGGTACATATCAATGAGTGCCACATTTACATTCCTACATTTAAGCCATTTAGTCGACTCTTTCATCCGGAGCGACTTCCTTACGTCTTTGATTATTTATGTTTAGTGCCCATTTCCCTGTATACATAGTAGACAGTAACAGTGCAGGTGAAGGCAAAGGGACATGTCCCCACTCGTGTTGGCATTCGGCATTTTTTGATGGCGCTATGAGGTAAGGTGCATTAATAGGTCGGTCACGTGCATTTGGGAGGCAGAGGTCCTGGGTTCAAGCTTTGGTATGAGTTGAATCTGGATGACTCACACACTCGGTGTGACATCATCCACCAGGGGCTCTCAGTTGGCTTGCAGAGATCACTACCAAGACCAAACAATATAGATTATCTTCATTGTTGCTAGTTCTTCACTTACTTCATGGCAGTGCCTGCATTTGATTTACAAACTTGCGTTCATATATTTTGGGTATTTTACTTTTATTTATACGGAATCTAGAAACTACTGTAAGTCTGTGTGACAGGAAACAAAAAACATACAAATATAAAATACGCAATTATGAGTCACAATGAACATTCATCACACACTTGAAATGCCCTATAGACACCAAAATATCTACCTTAATGAGGTCACAGCAAAACATTGAGTTGGAACAGTAGACAAAAGCTGTTTTTCCTAACTCTGAATTCGCTCGCAGTATCTCAAAGAGGAATTCGTTTTAAGAGTGCATTTGATAACTGCCAACTTTCCAATTAACTTTTGGAGTCAGATAGTTTGGAAGTTAATGTATTAAAGCCTTATTTGTTTGTACCAGTAATTAAATGCAAAGCTGCATGATAGACTGCATCTAGGGTTTTAGTACTGACACTGAATCATGCAAACAGTATATAGCACATCAACATAATCTAGTACTGACATAGATAGGCTTGTACAATTTCAATTACATGATGAGACGACACGCAATTTGTTTCTATCAAAGAAACCAATTCTTATACTCAGCTTCTTCAACAACAAATGTGTTTTGAAAGAGGTTTTCATCCAACCCAATCCCAAGATATATTTAAGGAACACGTTCTATAACAGAACAATCAGGGATGATTTTTGGACTTACTAGCATAATGTTGTTCTACTTGCATTTTGATCCATGTGTTGTTTTTTTGTAGTTGGAAATTAAACTACTAGTCATTCTTGTAGATTAGTTGAAAGTGCTTGACATCAAACAGGTCAACAAAAAAGAGTGTATGGCTTTTGTTAGTCCCCTGAATAGAAAATACCGCTGTGCACTTAAGACTATTTCCAATTAATGACATTCAAGAAACATGACCACAGCTGTGAATACATGACTGTCCAGGCACCACCAAAATCAACACAGAATATCCCTTCTTCAGTCTGTATTCATTAGTGTTGTGTTGTTTGGTTGGTTTGCATTCATGACGAGAAGAAACAAGAAACATTATGGAGGAATATTGTCAGGCCTGGAGGGATTTAACATTCTTTTATCTCTAACAAGCAAATTGAAAATAGCATAGAAATCGCATTGAGCAGCAAACAAGCTTCCACTAGCAGGAGCTTAGACATGCAGCCAAGTATAATTACCTTTTCATTCTTCAATCATCCCCAATGTTAGGTAACAAACATCTAACAAATTATTATTTTATGCATTGAGGTTTGCTTGTTGCTGTATTATTTCTGATTATATGTTTCTGTTTTCCCACACAGTAGACCGTAGAGCAAAGGAGCAATGTGAGCCAGAATAGAAAAGAGAAAACCACCTCTTCCTAACGGCCAATAGAATTTGAGCGGCGTAACCATATATGACTAAACACTGCTCTCTACTGGTCTGATCTAGGTGGTACCAGTAAACTCCAAAATAGCGTGTAGTTTCCTCTTTTTACTTTCTTCCAGAACTGACAAAGTTGAATCAATTCCCAAAATGTATGCTTAGGTAAAACCAAAAATATGACTAAAGTTTAAGTTGCCAGGCTTCAACTTTGGATCTAGCAATGCCAAATTGATTCTTTCACCTAAGAGAGGATTTGATTGGAATCAGTCCGGGCTGCTTAACCCTGTTCCTAGAGATCTACTGTCCTGTAGGTTTTCTCTCAAACTCTAACGTAGCGCACCTGATTCTTATTATTCAGTGGATGAAAAGCTAATCTTGTAGGTCACAAACAACAGGACAGTAGATCTACAGGAACATGGTTGGGCAGACCTGGTATAAGTAATGCATGAACTCTTAGCCACAGCCATCACATGGTGAGGTGGTTGTTACTAGATGGTTAACACCTCCCAAATCCTGTCAGATCTCCACAGGTGCATGTACTGTAAGGCTTTGCATTGTCTTTCCATACAGTTGTGCTCATAGGTTTGTGTACCCTGGCAGAAATGGTGACATTTTGGCCCTGATCAAAAATGTACAACTGAAACCTTTGAATGTTTGGCCTTGTTACAGACACACAATGTGACTCACACAGGTGAAAATGACAATTAAAGGGGAATTTCCCACACCTGTGGCTTTTTTAATTGCAGTTAGTGTTGGTGTATAAATAGTCAATGAGTTTATTAGCTCTTACGTAGGTGCACTGAGAAGGTTTGATACTGAGCCATGGGGAGCAGAAAAGAACAGTCTAAAGACCTGTGTAACAAAGTAAGGGAAATCAATAAAGATGGAAAAGGATATAAAAAGATATCCAAAGCTTTGCCAATGCCAGTCAGTACTGTTCAATCACTTATTATGAAGTAGACATTTCAGGGACCTCTTGATAGCAAGTCAAGGTCAGGTAGAGCAAGAAAGATTTCAGCCAAAACTGTCAGAAGAATTGTTCAGGATACAAAGAAAAACCCAAAGGTAACCTCAGGAGAAATCCAGGCTGCATTGGAAAAAGACGGTGTTGTTGTTCCAATACAACGATACTTGAACATAAATGAGCTGCATGGTCGAGTTGCCAGAAAAAAGCCTTTACTGCACCAATGCCACAAAAAAGCCCGGTTACAATATGCCTGACAACATCTTGACCTACCTCACAGCTTCTGGCACACTGTAATTTGTAGTGACAAGACCAAAATAGAGGTTTATGGTTACAACCATAAGTGCTATGTTTGTAGAGGGGTCAACAAGGCCTATAGTGAACAGAATACCATCCCCACTGTGAAGCATGGTGGTGGCTCACTGATGTTTTGGGGGTGTGAGCTCTAAAGACACAGGGAATCTTGTGAAAATTGTTGGCAAGATGAATGCAGCATGTTATCAGAAAATACTGGCACATAATTTGCATTCTTCTGCATGAAAACTGCACATGGGACACTTGGACTTTCCAGCACGACAATGACTCTAAGGACAAGGCCCTCCAGTGGTTACAGCAGATAAAGGTGAAGGTTCTGGAGTGGCCATCACAGTCTTCTGATCTTACTAAGGCACACTGGGGAGATCTCAAATATGCGGTTCATGCAAAATGACCAAAGGCTTGACATGAACTTGAGGCATTTTTCCAAGACAAATGGAATTCGGGGCCTCATAGATAAGTATTACAGAAGACTGCACGCTCTCAGGGGGACAATACACAGTATTAAGAAATATGGGTATGCAGACATTTGAACAGGGGTCAGTTCATTTTTTCCTTTGTTACCATGTTTTTTTAGTGATTGTGCCATTCTGTTATTACTTACAGTTTAATGTGGATCCCCTGTGTTTTGCCGTCTCACTCATGCTTTCTTTAAACATGGTCCATGTATTATCAATTCTCCAAGGTTATGCAAACTTTTGAGCACAACTGTATATGTTGGTGTTGCCCGGGTTTACACAAGTAAACACACACATACAATGTATATACTTATAGCGTATAGTTTATATAAACATGCACACAAACACGCGCAGACACATGTTGTGGAGTTATATAGTTCCTGCAAGTTTCTCACTTATTCAAAGCCTTATAAGTCTTATGTGTGCACAAAGACTAACAACATCAATTAAGAAATGAGTTCAAGCTAAAAACATTTATCATGGCAAGATGGACTCACAGAATAGTTTTCTAATTCGAAAACAAGCGTGGCCTAATGGCCAGGGGAGTGAAAAGAATGAGGGGGCGATCGAGGCAGTGAGAAAAGGCACAGGAAAAACTGAGCGACAATGGCATTTGGCTCATGTATATCTACTGACCTTGATAGCCTTGAAAGTATTTCACCCTGAACAGAAACAAACCATCACTGTAATCATACATCCATTTACGTCACTATTCCTCCAGTGACAATGCATACAATCAATATATTTTTTTTTGTTTCTGATAGAGTAGAATACCTAACCACTGCAACCCATAGTATTTAAATAGTAATAAATACACAAAATGGACACCCTTAATCAATCAATCAATCAAAAGAATTTATAAAGCCCATTTTATTTCAGAAGTTGTCAAAAAGTGCTTTTACAAAACACCCAGCATGAAACCCCAAGGAGCAAGCAACAACAGTGTTGAAGCACAGTGGCTATGAAAAACTACCTAAGAGGAGCTGAAATTTAGGAAGAAACCTAGAGAGGAAACAGGCTCAGAGGGGTGACCAGTCCTCTTCTGGCTGCGCCGGATAAACATTTTAAGACTACAAGTTGTATTAATTATTAAATGCATGTGGGCTGTGTCCAGAGTCTATAAAACCAAATCCGTGTCAGAAGCATGACCAGATGGGCAAGAACAGGGACAGCCGGGGGGGGTGATCATCAGGCATCGTCTTGATCTGCAGCACAGCCAGGAGGACTTTGGACAGGGGCAGCAAAAAGTATATTGAACCTGGTACTCGGGAGTCATGGACCAAGCCTTCATGTCCTATTAAGTTTTAACGGAGTAGGAGACAAGGACATTTGTGAGTGGATTCCTTAGATTTACAAGGATTTACAGTTGAGAAAGAGAGCTGACCCTACTCTTCGGCATGAAAATATTGCAGCGTAAAACCTTGGGGCTGAGAGAGGGGGGTCCAGTGACACTGTGGCCCTATCCGGGGGAGTGCCCAACAGGTAGGAATTCAATCCACCCACATTGCCAAGCATCAGCCAAAGGGACACCAACCAATCTTACTTCATACATTAGTTTAATTCCAATGCATGATTGGAAATAGCAATTTATTTCAAATGTATTTTATGATGTACTAAAATGCTATTGCCAATCACGTATTTGTTGGACCTAACATGTTTAATAAAGGAAAGATTTGCAGTCATATACTTGATTGTTTTATAAGGCACAAGCTAACATTATCAGTCCAAATTCAATTGGGAATATTAATTCCTCCCTAAAACACATTTTATTTAATAACAAATAATCTGTTAACTCTAGCAATATATTTTCCATTATAGTTTGTTTCCCCTAATCATGGCCATCTCAACAAACATTTTTTTTCCAATCTCTGCTTTTTTTGTGTGAGCATTTAGGCATTGATGATCTGGGGGGGTAAACACTAATCCTAGATTCTGTTTATCAATAAAATATCAGTGTCTACAACTGTGTTTCACTTGCTCAACCAATTTGATGTTAATGTCTACGACAATGCCACTAACTGTACTGCATTGAGTTTGTTTAGAGAAATCTATTGCCATTTACAATAAATTTGAAAGGTCGTAACGTTCAGATAATAGTTCACTTTCCCACGCCTGCATGTCTTGCAGCCAACTATATAGGAAGCTGCGCATAAATGGTGCACTTTTGAAATACTCGAGCGCTTCAAATAGTCTTTTGAAGCGTCTAAATGACGTCACTGTGTCATGTCGACTGTCAACGTGCGCCATTTTGGATTGAAAAAAAATCACGGGCATTTCTGGAAGCCCTTATTCACGAGTCTAATCACTGTTTCTTTATAATATCCTGCACTGAAATATAATCCTTACAACTCAAATCACCCTCGGAAGACCCCCCAGAGACGCCAGTTCTGTTGCAGAAAGTGGCAATGGCAGGTAAGATTGTCAACTTTGTAGGCGGGGGCCCTGCACTGTCCTCGCATCAGCGCGGCCTAAAAGCATTGCAAGTTTCTTGGCTAGCAAGCAACCGATAGCTACAGTGCGCTCTTACAATGTGTACCAAATCAAACTCTATAGTTAGATAGCTAGTTGTGATGCTGAAGTACACATTTAAAGGTAGGAACTATTGATCGCTGTCTCTGCAACACCTGCTCGTATTTTCTTGCTAGCTATGTATTCACGTTATTCATGTGTCATGTTTTGTAGGTGTCGGAGGAGGGAACGATTTCCAATGGTGCTTCTCTCAAGTGAAGGGAGCCATAGACGAAGATGTTGCGGAAGGTACTGTTCCCATTTCAAAATATATATCTTAATTACTTCCCTAAGGAGGCCGGCTTTCGTTGTCGTAATGACTTTTGTGTTTTAATGTTAGCTAGTTAGCATAGTTACTCAGATTGTTGTTAGTGTGCTACAGTAGCCTAAGTACCTACCGGGCGTTAGCCTAGTGCCTGAACTGACTATGGGTAGGCAGCTAATTTAGGATAGGTATTTGGCGAACCTGCTAGGTGGTTAGTTGTGGATGATGTTATGTATTGTATGAATTATGTAGAAACCTCTCAGATTCTGTCTTGCTTCCTCAGGCAAAGCAAGTCCAACTGTTAGCTTCATGTGGCTGAAGTTTTAGCCATCGTTACGTTACTTTAGCTAACTAATTCGCTACTGTAGATCTTGTTACGCTGTGTTGACGTCTAATTCTACACACTCCTGTTATAGAAGAGATGACGTTGATGAGGATGACGATTGTCTGTAAGGCATGCAGTGTGATGATTGACAGGCATAGTGTTGCTGGACTATCTTGTGGATATAATTAAGTTTCATTCATAAGGTGGTTTCCCTCATTGTACTGAGCTCCTAACTACTAACTGTACTCATTCTGTATGAGTCTTAAGTACTAACTTTGACAGTTTGGTCATTCCGTGGACATGGTTTTCCATATTGTACTGGTCCCCAGAGGGAATCAAACCCACCGACACTATGCTCAACCAACTGGGCCACACTTATCTAAGCAGGATATGCACATGTTCATTCCTGTTCGGGGCTCACCCTATGGCAATGCTCTGCTATTAATTCTGAATCTATTCGTAGTTACTGTTACTACCTGTCATGCCGACAGATTCAGGTTTTGAATCAGGTTCAAGATTCAGTGTTTGTTGTTGGAAGGAGGTTATGCGTCCATGTCTATCTGCTGTGGTTTGCTGGAAGGCAGCACAGTCGGCCCGGGCATCCCAAGAGAAAGAGGCATGCTGAGCTCTGATGCTGCTGTGCTGTCAGCTGGAGGAAAGCGCCCGGTTTCCGGCTTCTCTCCCCCGCTCACTGATGCTTTGTTATAAATAACCCAGTAGCTCGCTGCCTGGGAGTTGTGATGCTTAAAGTGAGACACACACAGAGAGAGAGGAAAGGCAGGGTCTATCTCAGCACACATCCTGTGTCCGTTCTAGTTAACCAGCATGTTGAGCAAACCTGCAGAATTATTCTTAGACTACCTAAAGATGTATAAGAACCTCTATTTATTTACTTCTGGTGCAACGCATTAGAATTTGTGTCTGGAATTTTGGAATTTCGGACTTAAATGTACAGGGCCCCATGCAGGGCTCTCTCTCTGGGCCGCATGCAGGGCTCCCTCTCTGGGCCGCATGCAGGGCGCCCTCTCTGGGCAGCATGCAGGGCGCCCTCTCTGGGCCGCATGCAGGGCGCCCTCTCTGGGCCGCATGCATGGCGCCCTCTCTGGGCCGCATGCAGGGCGCCCTCTCTGGGCCGCATGCAGGGCGCCCTCTCTGGGCCGCATGCAGGGCGCCCTCTCTGGGCCCCATGCAGGGCGGTCACTTGGCGCCCTCCGGGACTTTAAGTCCAAGTCTTTCAGGGCTGGATCAGCTGCATCCGTTCACCATAGGACCGTCTTAAGGCCTCTGTATTGGCTACAGGGGGTCAGCCTCAGGCCAGAACTGTGGACTGGCTCAGGGGAAGTGTGTATGTGCGTCCATGCACACAACCCAAGTTCCTCAGAGACATTCTTTCTTGGATTTAATGGACAATAAAGTACATCTTATCTTATCTGAACGGCTATATAGCTAGTCAGTCTGCTGTGGGTGAGCTAGACACTCCTGTCTCACATTACTTTGTTCACTCAAGTGTGTCCTCATAAAGTATGTCAGGTGTTTTATGGCGCCAGCTAAAAGTGAAGCCCTAATGACAGAACTGTATATTATATTTTTAAAAGTTACCGACTTCTAATGGATAGCCTGCTCGTAATGAGAAGGATATACATTTTCATATTTAGTGTCTTCTACAGAGTTGTCCTTCTACCTACAAACAGTCAAGAATGGAACATGCAGAGTAGCTAGGTACTATCAGGGATTAATCTGAAATGCCCAGAGTTGGCAGAGTTTACTCTCATTATTTTGTCGTTTTGGAAGGTCGAACGGTGTGTTGTGAACATTTTAGGTGAGTCGGGTGTTTTACTGTGTCTCCATAACCGTGGTCATAACCCTCAGTTGTTGATTGTCAAAGGCTGATGTTTGTGGATGACTGACAGGGTCAGTTTCTGGTGCCATGGCTGTTACACCCCACCAACTGCTGGCCGAGTCCCACAGTGTCTCGTTCCTGTGTTGTTTTTAGTCCTTGAGGCGTTTAAGAGCATCCGATATTGACTGGCTAGCTGAGTTGCTGCATCAAGTTAAGTGTCTTGAAGAGGTACTGGCATGACTCATGACCATTCGGTCGTGTCATTAGGCTACGCCCCCCTGTGAGCTGTCGATGTTGTTACATTGACTGGTGCGGTACAGCATGGCTCTTGCCTGGAACTGTAAAGGCTGGTAATGACAGGGTGAAGGTTTCATTAGGGCCCCTGTCTAATAAGATTGACAAGCCCCACTGCTGGTCTGTCACACTGGTCAACAATGTCATTGACAATGTTTTGGTTCTGGGTCCCAGATGTGACTGTGTTCGGTCGATGTTATTAATTCAGGCGTGTAAGCCTTTACTTGACAAAGCGTAAGAATATTAATATGCCCCCGCCATCGGTGGTCATCAGTGCTATTGTCGATGTTTGTTGGTCTGTTATTAATGTGATCATGTATTTACCTCAGATTCTGGATGGTTAACGTCATTGTGGTGTTGTGTATTTCTCAGCGGACATAATCTCAACGGTTGAGTTCAACTATTCTGGAGAGCTGCTAGCAACAGGAGACAAAGGTGGTAGAGTCGTCATTTTCCAGCGGGAACAAGAAGTCAGTTTACGATCAAGTGCACATTTTGTATTGTAAATAAAAATGTCAATTTGATTTTTTTGTTTGTTGTATAGAGTGTTTTTATACTGTTCTGCTAATAATTAATTAAACATTTTATTTCAGAGTAAAAATCGCCCTCACTCCAGAGGAGAGTACAATGTGTACAGTACTTTTCAGAGTCACGAACCGGAGTTTGACTATTTGAAAAGTTTAGAAATCGAGGAGAAAATCAACAAAATAAGATGGCTACCCCAACAGAATGCTGCTCACTCTTTGCTCTCGACAAACGGTAAGTGACAGGCTTTCCCTTTTATATTTATGTATGGCTGATAGTTAATTTACGTACAACCGCGTTGTAAATACTTACGCAGAGTTTTGTCGTGGTCACGCAGTGGCAAGCAACATCTTTGTCAACTGCTTAGCCCAGTCACAATGATGTCACTAGTTAGTTAGACCCCTTCTGAACATAATGATACAAGTCAATATCTGTATGTTAAGTGGTTGCTAAAAAACACCTTTGAAGTACTGTTCAAACTGAACATTTCAGTCAAAGCTCAAGGACAAATTATACCTATTATTGTTTTATTTCATCAATAGGGACAGTCAATATTCTGGCATTAATTGGTTGACAAAAAAATTATGCAATTCAACACCGCCTGGGGACTATAAACACACCTTGTTATTATTTTGGAGTCAAAAATCTCACCATGGTCCTCTCTGCTAGAGATTGTGTTACTAGCTCAAAGCAGTGGGATTCCAGTTGCTATGGTAACTTGCCAGAGTACCTGCAGTGATGACACAGAGAGGGAACTGCCTCGTGATAGTTGAAGTAAGAGATGATATTAATCTGCAAGCACACGTTGTGTATGTACTTTGAATCTGGCGACCTAGACAGATGGTTCGGGTTTATTCGGTATGTCTATAACATCCACTGGCTGATCTGGAGATCTTCATAATACAGAAACATTGTGTTGACCCGGTATCTCCATTGATAGGTGCTATATAGTTATGTGTTGCACACAGGTTCCTGGTTTCACAGAAAGACCCACTTGCAAATTAAATTCTGGTTAATTCACCCAGTGATAGAACGGGCATTCACACAAATTGCCGGGAGTTTCATGACCTGTTTCTGGAGGTGGAGTTCCCTTATAAGTCAGTGTTGAGATTTATCCAATACTCCACACATTATTCCAAGGTAATGAATATTGTCTGAACTCAGGATTGAATTGTATGGTGGGACCAGCTTGACCAAAGTAACGAAATCCGTGATAAAGTGGACACATTTTCACCAACAGACAAAACCATCAAGCTATGGAAGATCAGCGAACGGGACAAGAGAGCAGAGGGTTACAACTTGAAAGATGAGGACGGGCGACTGAGAGATCCTTTTAGAATCACATCGTTAAGGGTATGTCTGGTCTTGTTGAGCGCAATTCACTTGGTATGGAGGAAGACCGGTTTAATAAACTCCAGCCTCACAGCTTCTGTCCCACCCACCTAGAGTAAAGAGCAGCTGTCAATGAAACGCATTCATTTCTGTGCTGTTTTTGAACAGCTTTAGAAATTGCATTTTCATATTGTCGTGTATTCTGCCTGTAACTGAGTGAGTTGAATGTAAAAAATAAAATGCATGTTTTTTCAGTTCTCGAAACCAGTGGTGAAATGTAAATTCAATGCAGATTGCAACCTAATTCAACATAACGAGGTCTCGTGTCCACTTGACAGGGGCCGGAAAGTCTCGTGTCCACTTGACAGGGGCCGGAAAGTCTCGTGTCCACTTGACAGGGGCCGGAAAGTCTCGTGTCCACTTGACAGGGGCCGGAAAGTCTCGTGTCCACTTGACAGGGGCCGGAAAGTCTCGTGTCCACTTGACAGGGGCCGGAAAGTCTCGTGTCC